>CAUYRT010102846.1:0-20063 GCA_963574885.1 Lepilemur ruficaudatus | reverse complement strand
TTTATCCCATTCTGTTGGTGGTCTATTCACTCTAATGATTGTTCCCTTGCCTGTGCAGAAGCTTTTGAATTTTATCAGGTCCCATTTATTTATTTTTGTTGTTGCTGTGATTGCTTTTGGAGTCTTCTTCATAAATTCTTTGCCTAGGCTGATGTCTGTAAGAGTTTTTCCGACATTTTCTTCTAGAATTCTTATAGTTTCATGCCTTACATTTAAGCCTGTTATCCATTGTGAGTTGATTTTTGTGAGTGGTTAGAGGTGAGATCCTGTTTTAGTCTTCTACATGTGGCTATCCAATTTTCCCAGGACCATTTATTGAATAGGGATTCTTTTCCCCAGTGTATGTTTTTGTGTGCTTTGTCAAAGATCAGATGGCAATATGAGAATGATTTTACATCTGGGTTCTCTGTCCTTTTCCATTAGTCTATGTCTCTGTTCTTGTGCCAATACCATGCTATTGTGGTTACTATAGCCTTGTAGTATAGTTTAAAGTCTGGTAAATTGCCGGGTGCGGTGGCTCACGCCTGTAATCCTAGCACTCTTGGAGGCCAAGGCAGGTGGATCGCTCAAAGTCAGGAGTTCAAAACCAGCCTGAGCAAGAGCGAGACCCCGTCTCTACTAAAAATAGAAAGAAATTAATTGGCCAACTAAAAATATATAGAAAATATTAGCCGGGCATATTGGCACATGCCTGTAGTCCCAGCTACTCGGGAGGCTGAGGCAGAAGGATCACTCGAGCCCAGGAGTTTGAGGTTGCTGTGAGCTAGGCTGACGCCACGACACTCACTCTAGTCCGGGCAACAGAGTGAGACTCTGTCTCTAAAGTCTGGTAAATTGATGCCTCCCAATTTGTTCTTTTTGCTTAAGGTTGTTTTTGCTATACAGGGTCTTCTCTGGTTCCATATGAAGCATAGAATTATTCTTTCTAGATGTGTGAAAAATAATGTTGGTATTTTAATAGGGATTACATTGAATCTGTAGATCATTTTGGGTAGTATAGACATTTTAACAATGTTGATTCTGCTGATCTAAGAGCATAGTATGTTTTTCCATCTGTTTACGTCCTCTGCTATTTCCTTCCTCAGTGTTTTGTAGTTCTCCCTGTAGAGGTCTTTCACCTCATTAGTTAAATGTATTCTTAGGTATTTTTGTTTTCTTTGCTGCTATTGTGAAAGTTATTGCATCTTTGATTTGATTCTCATCTTGACTGTTGCTGGTGTATATTAATGCTACTGATTTGTGTGCATTGATTTTAGTAACCTGAAACTTTGCTGAATTTACTTGTCAATTCCAGTAGTCTCTTGGCAGAATTTTTGTGCTTTTATAGAGATAAGATTATATCATCAGCAAAGAGTGACGTTTTGACCTCTTCTGCCTGCATTTGAATACCCTTGATTTCCTTCTCTTGTCTGATTGCTCTGGCTAGGACTTCCAGCACTATATTGAATAGAAGAAGTGATAAAGGACAACCTTTTCTGGTTCCAGTTCTACGCAGGAATGCTTTCAGTGTTTCCCCATTCAGTATGATGCTGGCTGTGGATTTGTCATATATGGCTTTTATAATTTTGAGGTAAGTCATATCTATGCCTATTTTGTTAAGCAAAAATCAACGTACACAAATCAGTTCCTAACTGAAAATAGGGTGACCTGAACCTGCAGGCTTTCTTTCAGTGTGTCCAGCTGGACAAATTTTGATCAGAAGGTAAAGAGCTGGGTAAGCCCTCACAACCCTCTCCTTGCAAGCTCACAGCAGGGACTGTGGTGGGGAAAAGGGGCATAGTTCACAAGCAGCTTCATTTTAGCAATCTTGCTCCTCCATATATATTCAAATACCAGGAGGTGGGAAAGTCTTCTCATTAGTCACTGGAAATGCCCATTTGCTTTCTTCAGTCTTTGATGTTCGTGTGTGTGTTTCTGTGTGTGCCCTTGATTTTTAAAGCTAGATCAGCTCCTTTCAGTCCCTAGACCTGATGAGATGTTAATTAAACTGCTCTACATTATAAATGTGACCAATGTAGTGTTCATAAGCCAATGGACATGGAAGAGACAGCAGAGCCCTTCCTAGACCATGTTACCTCAGTTTAGTCATTTTGAATAACATCACTCAAGACAGCTACAGGTGGGTGGGGGAGATGATGGAGAGAACCCCGAGCCTGCACAGACAGAGATTCAAGAGAAATCTCATCTCCTAGCACCCTTTCCCCTGCCACCAAAGACACAATAGTGCTTGTTCCTTTCCATTCTGTCCACCCTAACCAAAACCCCACCCCAGGCTGCTCTCTCCTCCCCTAGCAGTTCTACTGTGGCAAGTGGTACCAGTTAATCTTGGAGGTGAAGAGAAATGCATCCTGAAGCCCTAGAGTGCTGTGGCGTGTGGCTGAGCAGGCTGGCGAAGTTTGCAGAAGTGGATTCTGTGGCAAAGCCCTCCACTCTGCTCTGTTGAAGAGGCGGTGTCACCCCCTAGGCATCAGATGCTGTGAATCTCGCATGAGCCCAAGGTCCTTGCCCCCCCTGCCAGCAGCTTGCTGTGTGACTTCTGGCAGATCACGTCATCTCTTGAGAACTTAATGTCTTCAACCATAAACTGGAGGATTTGGATTAGGTCTGACTCCTTCTAGCCCAGTGGACCTCTGAGCCTGGCACTTTACTCCCTTCTTTGATCCTCGACAAAATGATTGACTTTTGATCGCCTCAGGAAAATAACTGAATTTTATATCTAAACCCACAAGCACTGGGGAAACACCCACCTTTCTATCCTCCTCCGGCTATCTCTTCTTCAACATACGCTCTTTATGAGTCTTATTAACGTGGTGGGGCATAACACTACAAAGTGTCTAACATTCCAATTCCCAAATAGGCCGTTAGCTCCTCAAAGGCAATAGGGGAGTCATCCTTCTTTAGTATCCCCACAGCGCTGACCATAGTGTATGGTTGTGGTTCCCAAACTCATCACAATGGAAATGCAGATGCCAGGGCCCCACCCCAGACTGCCTGACTCAGAATCTCAAGGAGCAGAAAACTGTATTTTTCAAAAGCTCCCCCAGTGATTCTAATGTGAAAGCACTGATCAAGCAGAGCACATAGTAGGTACTCAATTTGTTTAATTCACAGTGAATTCTAGCTGCCTGATAGACCCAACTAGAAAACTAAAGAGAAATGGAAACACTCCATGTGCTAAAGGCACAAAACTATCTGGCAGTTCAGACCTCGGGAACAAAGTCTCGTCTGCCCGTCTTCCTCATTATCGGGTTAGTTTTTTCTAGAGTGACTGCATTAGCTCTTTATTTATGGAGTGACAAGCACATTAAATTGAGAACACTATAATGCCAAATTCCTCCACCAGAGAAGGGGGCTCAGCTATTAAGGGTATAAGACTGGCCTACGGATAGGAAGATATAGCAATTTGTGACCTTAGTCACTCAAGTTTTTTGTCATGTACATTTTCTAGATTCATTTCAAGTCCAGAAAGCAGGGATGTGACAGGGGAAGAGAGGATTAAAAGGCAGACGGGGGAAGAGGAAAGGACAGAGAGAATCCTTATGTGCTTTTGGCTAATGCCTCGCTTTTCCTAAGCCATCCTTGGCACTTTGCCCTTGGCCTGTTAATATTGATAATAGCTCCCTTGATCCAGACGAGGCTTGCAGTTCATTACACAGGCAAGAGGTGCGATATCGCAGCCCCTTTGGCTCTTTTCTCTCTCCACGACAGGCATGTGATTACTGCACAAAAGAAAGGGAAACGCAGCCGTCAGCTGCAGAGGCAGGGAGGAAAGGGTGAGTCTTTGGTTGTGATTAAGACGTTTTAAATCAAGAGAGTGAGATATAAGCGTCAGAGCAGCTCGCCTCTTGCTGGCCTGAAAATCTGCAGCAGCAGACAAGAAATGGCTGGTGGGTGGAGGGAGGTCAGTGAGCCATAGCTGAATGCCCCGGCCTGGCTGGGTGGCCCTGGGCCCTCATGAGATGGCCCTTCACCAAGGAAGGGGAGAAATACTGAACTTGGGAAAAGAGGAGAGGGCCAGCCATGTTGATAGCCTTTATAAAGTCAATAGTTCTCTGACTTTCGGGTGCATGAGAATCACCAGGGGATATTGTTAAGAATTCACATTCCTGGGTCCCACCACAGAGGTCTCTGCCCTACTACCAGTCTTGACCCAAAGCTCTGGAGTTCCCATGGGCGGGGAGAAGCTGCATTTTCCCTTATATCCTGCTTATGCGTCATTAGAAAATGGCACAGGGTCCACTTTTTGGTCTCCTTGGCCCTTAACTAACAGTGGTATGGTGCATCGCCAGCAGGGCCGAGTCCCGGAAGCTTGGGTGATAGTTAAGCCTGCACTGGCAGGAGCCGTGTTCTTGTTTGGAAAGGGCTGGCAGGCCTGGACGAGCCCACGGGGAAATTCAGCCCCGGGTATGTATCAGGAAGGCTGCTGATACTTGAGAACTCACTGAAAATGTGACCAGGATTAGATTACCCCCTTTGAGCTGATCAGGTCAGATTTCCAGATGCAGGGAGGCCATTTGGGGACAAGGCTTCAAATGGCCTACGCCATCGAAGGCAGTGTTCTACTTTGGATGGTCACACTGCCCTGCAGACAAAAAAGGAGTCTGTGTGTATATCTATGTGTGTGAGTGTGTGAGTAGGTGTGTGAATGTGTGTGTGTGTGTACGCGAGAGTATAGATCTAAGGCACATATATACCGGGGCATACAGCAGCCATGGATCTCCATGGATGTACATACACAGCACTCTTTAGGGGTTACTGGTTATTCTTCCTTTTGTAGAAGATAAAAGCTTACTTTATAAGGTTTGATTGAGCGCCTCCTCTGTATTAAGCACCATAGGAGATGCGAAGGCCCTTATACTATCAGAACTCACTGCCTAGCTAGAGAATTTTTCAAGAATTTTGTATTTCACTCTATTTCTTTCTAATCTATTTCCAGTCTATTTTACTCCAATCCCAATCCATTTTGCTCCACTCAGATAGAGGCCAGGCCACTCCCATTTAGCCAGTATTTATCAACCAGCTATTATGTGCTCCATATTGTTCCAGGGGCTGGGTGTATACCAAAGAAGCATAATAAATAGTCAGAGAGCCAAGTTTATCACGTATAAAACCAACAGAAGAAGAATATGAAACAAATGTATGATGCCAATAACATGTATATAACCCAACGACCTTTCTTCCCAACCACAGTTTTTCTCAAATTAGCATAATGAATAGTCCCTTCAAAGGAAAAATTTTTCAGGAACCTTCCAGTTTGACTTAAAATTTTTTATTGTGTTACTTGAATGTGTATCAACATGAAACGGTATAATTTTTGGTATTTACAAATAAACAACCAAAGCAAATTTGTAAATTGCATACCCCCCCCAAAAAAAACCCTTCTGGAAAATCAATCTTCAAATTAACATCAATTTAATGATGTTGTTTTGCTAAAACCAAATTGACAGTGTCAGGTTTAATAATTGGAAGAGTCTCACATCTGGTTCTTTCTTTAATCAGCTTTGTAGTTTGGCTTTTATAAAACTAATTCAAAGAGGGCCTGTTTACATAAGAGAGTTGTTCAAAATTATATTAATGGTTTAAAGGCTTTGTCTCCTACTTCAGAATAATCAGACCTCATACTTAACCAAAACTTACCCGCATGCAATATTCCCAGATGTCTGTTTCAATGATTTATCATCTGATAACACTACAAAACTGTCTAATTCAGTTGAAGATAAGATTAACAACCTGACACTCTCGAGTCTGCGTTAAGTTTAATCCCATCATTGCCTGTATTAGAAGAAAAATTCTTCATTGTAAATTTACTACTATACTTGTTTTTAACAAACTGCAAGTTGTAAAATGCAGTTGAGCCACACAGTATATCTGATTATATGTGAAACGGCACTGCATGGGTTCTTTGGTGTGCAGCATGCCTGCACCACCATAAGCTATGAAGTGACAAAGTTCTCTCATCTTGTCTCCTTATTTAAAGCTGCAAAGCTTCATTCATGTGGCCACTGTGATTTCATTTGGCTTTCACTCAGTGCAAATGGGACTTGGGCACAAAAGTGTAAATGCAAGCACAAAAATATTATGAAAAATTTTGGTTAAAGAATGGCCGGTGAGAAGATCTCAGATTAACATTTTTAGATTTTCACTGAAGTCAAATCATAAAGTTAAAAAACTACTATAAAGAAATCTCAACCCCCCAGAGAATGCTGAGATGCACTTGTAACCCTCCATTCTGACCTTCCATCTCCCCAGTGTCTCCACGCCAGGATATACAGGGCTATACTCACAAGAAATAGGTCAATTGAAAGGATGAATCCAATATTCATGAGGGGAAGGGATAAAGCTGAGAACTAAATATTAATAAATAGAACTTTTCTAAGCTCCAAAACGAGATCATCTAACAATACCTCCACGTACATGTCCTTCAAGTGTACACCTTAGTTACCCACCTGGCTCCCCTAACTCAGAATTCCCATCTCTCTACTTAAAGTATCTCCTTTCTTCAAAATACCCAAGTTGGAGTTTCCACTTGCCTTTTGGGGAAACCAAACCCCTGTCCACCAAAAGTGACCTCAATGTCTACCACCATCTCCCTTCTCCCCACTAGTTCCTTTCCCAAGTCTAAATTACTTAGTCTGGAGGAGAGTCCTGGGAATTCTAGATAATCACTGATGGCCATTGCTATGAAGTGAATGTTTGTGTTCCTTCCAAAATTCATGTTGAAACTGAATCCCCAATCCAACAGTATTAAAAAGGTAGGGCTTTTAGAAGGTGATTAAGCCACAAGGGCTCCACTTTCATGAATGGGTTAGAGCCTCATAAAAGGGCTTGAAGAGACAAGTTAGCCCCTTCCATGCTTTCCACCATACGGGAATGCAGCGTTTGTTCCTTCCAGAAGATGCAGCAACAAGAAACCATCTAGGAAGCAGAGACCAGACCCTCACCACCGACTGAATCTACTGCCAACACCTTGATCTTGGACTTCCCAGCCTCCAGAGTTATGAGAAATAAATTTCTGTTCTTTATATATCACCCAGTCTTGGACATTTTGTTATAGCAGCACAAACTGACTAAGACAAGCATTAAAACACCAAATGCCACAGAGCAGTCCAGTGCGAACAGCTTTGGATTCCTACTTTCCCAGTGGATCCAGAAGAGATCTCCTAGGTCAGATGGCCTTTGTGATCTCTCGCCTGAACGGGTTACAGGCCCAACTGTTTCTTAACTATTGGACCTGTTAGAACAGGCCCATTCACACACACACACACACACACACATTAATTCTCAGAGACAGTAGCTTCTAAGGTGCCATCTGAGGTTCCATCTCCATCCATGAGGTTAAAAATCACATTATTACACAAAATAGTGTTTATGTCCTTTTGTTATTCCCTTCAGGCCTACAGAATGAGAAAAGCACCATACATGCTTGAATAAGTCCTTCCTGAGGAACAAGAGAGGCTTTGAATTGCCCATTCTTTTGATGACTCATCAAAATACACCACCAGTGGCTTTGACCCAGTGGAGAATGACCATCAAGAAAAGGGAAGGCCGTGAGACTCACTTCCAGTTACAAGTGTTATAAGTTCTCCAAGCAGGCAAACGTCAACATCTGGAGTTACGAAGGAGGCTTCATAGACAAGGTGAGGGCTGAGTTGGAACTTGAAGGGTGAGTAGGCCCTGCACAGGTGTGGTGCAGGTGTGGGGTGGGGCAGGTGTGGAGGGACATGAGGGTGAGGGACCTGCATAGGGAAAGACACAGAGCCTGGCAGGGGCCCAGGTGAATGATGACACTGGAGCCAGAAGAAAACAGATAACTAGGATGGGATAGATCACAAGGCTGCCAAAATACCAGACTGAGTTTAGGCTTAGCCCAAAAGGCCAGGGGGAACCACTACAAATCAGAGAAGAGAAAGTTTAGAAGTGAATTGGGATTTGGGACAAATAAATCTGGCAGTGGTGGGCAGGACAGATTGGACTGGAAACAAGTTAAGGAATTCTATGCTATCAATATTACTGCAGTACTCCAGGTGACAAAGCTCTGGATTGTTAATCTGATTGTTAAACTGCAGTTCCAGGCGGGCAGGTGTTGTGTCACACCTGATGATCAGCCCAAAGTCTGCAAGTGTGCCTCACATGCAGGAGGTGCTCACTTCTTTAACTAAATAAACTAGACAAAGTTTAGTTACCAGGAGGAGTCAATCCTAGAGCCCTGGTGAGGATTACAAACATCCTTCCTCGTAGCCAGACAGATCCCACTCCCACACACACAAGTGGCTCAAAGAGCCATGAACTTCTATACTCTTTTTTATAAAAGTGGGAATCTCTTAGCACTTCCCCAGTCCACTCCTACTAGCCTGGAGAGAGATAAGGAAAGAGCTTAATCACCCCCAGAATCTCAGAGGTGAGAATACCTTTAATGGTACTCACACTCTATGCCAGTATCAGTTTTCTACTGCCAATTGTTCCATAACAAGCAACCACAAAACCTCAGTGGAGCACAACAATAAACATTGGTTTTTGCTCATGATTCAAGGGGTTGGTGGGGCCATCCTCCTGATCTGAGCAGACTCAGTCATGCATCTAGCAGGTCAGCTGAGGACCTGCTGGTCTCAGATGACCTCAGCCAGGACAGCTCAGCTCTACTCCACGTGGTCTCTCATCTTCCAGGTCTCTCATCTTCCAGGTCTCTCATCCTCCAACTCTACTCCACTCCACATGGTCTCTCATCCTCCAGGATACGAGTCCAGACTTGTTCTCATAAGATGGCAGGAGCTTATGACAAAGAGGGAAGCCAGCAAGCCCTTTGGCAAGTTTGTATCCAGTTTTCTCTTGTCCCATTGACTACAGCAAATCCCATGTCCCATGGTCAGAGTGGATGGGGACTACAAAGTTACAGGGCAAAGGCCACAGATGCAGAGGCCACTGATGCCATCAATCTGTCACAGTGCCCAAAAGAGTAAAAGCTAGAGGAGATTGAAATTTCAAAAAAAGATCAAAACCTGGAATTGAGGAAGGGAATCTTCATAATAGAATTGGGAAGGGGATGACAGAATTGGTCACTAGAGTTGTGAGTCTTTGGTTGTAGAAAAAATGGTGAGTCACAGTCTGATCCCATGGCTTATTGTTGCCTTTTCCACACCTGTGAATGGTGAGAGCTTGGGCAACGGGTAGCTGAAAACCTGACTATTTTTCTCTCCACTACAGGTGATCACTAATACTTTTGTTTTCCCTAACAACTGGATTTTTCCCTTCAGCATTCAAATATGATCTGCTAACCTTTAATAAACACTCACTTGACTTCCTATGCCTCTACAGCTACTAAAATTCTTAAAATGTAAGGAAGAGGAGGACTAGATGGGAAGCAAGAAATAGTAACATTCTTCGTTGGTTGTTCCCTTCAAGCTAGCATAGAAAGACTTAGCCTGGGAGCAGGACTTGGTCACAGCCAGCTGGGGTGAGGAAAGGAATGATCTGGACCCACCCATGTCATTAGCAAAGTCTACGAAGGCAAGAATATGAGGTTGTTGTGTCTCTTGTTACTCATGACTCTGATATGTGGAATAATCCAACATGCACAGGATGTCTGCAGCCCCCTCAAAACTTAAAAAGAGATGGGAGGGATGTTTCATGAAATCCCCAAGAGTCCACTTCCCAAAACAGTTCCTACTGAAAGGGAGATGTGGAGAGCAGAGTTGTGAAATTTCGAAAGAGCTCTTTGATTTTCAGGGAAACAGAGAAACAACCCAAGGCGAGTTGATCTGGAACAAAGGGCTTGTGGAATGCACAAGGAATGCCCAATAGCCAGGGGCAATTGAAGTATGGGGAAAGTGGGAATGGCCTCCAGGGAGAACTCAGCAAACAATACTGGAGATGGTGGTGGGAGGGACCATGAGCCAGGCCAGTGGGGCAAGTGGCCTCCGGGAGCACTGCTCCAGCCTGGGTCAGAGGGTGAGAGCTGGCATCCGTGACCAAAATGGGCCACAGGAAAATGCTCAGCTTTGAGTTGGGGCATTCAGGTACAGCGGACTGCCAAAGAGAATGGGAATTCCAAGGCCTGCCAGGGCCAGGAGATGTTAGCGTACCTAACGTGGATTTGTCACTGCACAAATCTATGCCACGCTGGAAGAGGAACAAGGGACCTTGTCTGTGATTTAACTCACCTGGGCAGCATTTGTTCCTATAATCTGTGAAATTTGCAGTAGGATTGCATCGTGGTTGTGAATCAGTGATATGCCGTACAAGGATCCATCGGTGCGTGGGGGGGGGTGGGCAGACCATGAATTCAGAAGCAGGGTCTACAGAGGAATCTGGACACCCCCACCTTGCCTTCCATTTGGAGACCTAGGAGCCCTTTGGTCACTTCTCAGAGCAAGGGGATCCATTCCAAATTCCTGTCCTTCATCCATGGACAGAGACTCCCCAGCAAAAGAACTTGGTCTTTTCTACTCCCCTTCCCTCCCCAGGCGGGGAAACAATTCATGCTGACTCATATGTTCACAGAGATACATTTATATGGAAACAGGCCAATAACCTTAATACTGCCCAGTTCAAACCAGTTGCCCTAATGCAGTAAATTACAGCATGCGTCCAACCCTCTCTGAGGCGGCTGCAGCGGTTAGCATTTTCCCAGCTGTCTGATTCTCCTAAGAAGAGAGCGCCATCTTGTGGACAAACACTGAGTTCAGGGTATGCCACCCCATTTTTTTGTTTCAATTCATCGGGTTTTTGCTAAGCCCGTGCCCTTGTATTGACTTTCCAGAGTTTACTGAGACATTGCATTCTAAGAAACATTAAGACGTCCCCGAGCATGCTAAGCTGTTCCCAGACACAGATGTGACCCTAAAGACGTACCTGGCCCCCAGAGGATACCTGTCAGAAAAGTTTTTAAAGAACTGTTACTTCTCTTCCTTAATCTGGGGCTTAATAGAAGCAGAAAACCTGCCGGCCTGTTTCCTCCACTTCAAGCCTGTCTATGAAATAGGGAGTTTCCACCAGCTCTTCCATCCAGATCTGAAACGTCCTGCTGAGCTGTTCACATGTGTGGGCCAGCCACAGTGTTGCCCCCAGGGCGAGAGTGGTCCTGGCTTGTAGCATTCGCTGATTTCCCGGATGCAAACAACCCCGCCATGGCTGATTCCCAGGACCAGTTTGGCAGCCTCGCTGCAGGGCTGGGAAGAGATGCCCACCATTCGCTCTCAGCAGCGGGTACCAGCTGGCGCTGGCGCACCATGCGAGCCCCACAGATGGGCGCATCTGCGGAAAATGTCGCCCATTCATCGCTTAAATGTAAGTAACTGGTCAAAAGCGACAGAAGGCTGATGGAAACAGGCCAGATTTGGAGACCCAAAGGTCTACAAAAGTACCAGACAATGCCAGGAAGGGAGTGGGGAAGCAAAGAAAAAAAATCTTCTCTTCCTGCTTCAAAGACACAAAATTCCAGGGTCTTGGATGCTGTGGCCCCGAAGGATTGATTTGCACCCACGCAATAATACCTGGAAGGTGTTTAAAATAGTGCCTAACATATAGTTTGTGCTCCATACGCTGTTGCTGTTATTGTTAAAACTCTTCACCTTTCTGGGATGCTTCAACAGGCCACATACCTTGATAAATTCATTGTTTTCTTTGCATAACGCTCCAAGAAGAATGATTAAATCTTCTTCAGCCTCCAACAAACACTCCTTCAGCCTCCACTGGAAAGCCCTGAATATTTTCACTTGAAAAGGGCCAAGAGTGAGATTGGCAAACACTCCTTCAACCAGAACAACTCTTCTGGGGAAATGGCATTTATTGAGGACCTTTGACACATGCCAGGCAATTACACAAGATCTCATTTCATCCTCACAGCAATCCTGTAAAGGAGGCGTGCTACTGTCCTTTCCTAAATAGGAAGCTGTGGTCCTGCGATGTTAAGGGAGCTGTCTGGGGTGATAGTGGCAGAACCGGGGTGATTCGAATCAGGATCTTTTGGCCTCAAAGCATATCACTCTCTCTGGGTGTCCACACTGCCCTTGAATGAGAGAAGCAGAGTTCAACAGAGGCATTTTCGTCAGGTTGACATCACTTTCGCATCATGTCACTGTGTGCATGGGACTCCTAGATTTGTGCAGTGCACAGCTTGTGCAACTTTATGTGGCCATGTGTTTCTCTTCCATCTTCCCTGTTACCTGTATCCCAGGGCCATTTTTTCTTCTCCAGCCTACACCAAAGCAGAAACAAAGGGCCAAAAAAAAGTCTCACTTCCATATATGTGAAGACAAAGATTTTTCTCCTTAGAGGGCTGAGGAAGGGGAGCAGAAAGTTGGTGGCCACTGAAAACAGGAATGGAGGATTGTCTAGACTCCAGAAGGGCAAGGAGCACTCTAAGCAGAAGAGACAAGCCCCTTCCATCAGAGAAGTCCAGTAAGAGAGGATGCACTGCCCACAGTGGAAGCTTCCGCCAAGTTCTCCCACAGACAACGTCCTGGACATGTGTTAGTCCCTCTTTCCCATAGATCGGAACCTGACATACAAGGCTGCAAAGGGAAAACTGAGTCCCTGAGCAAAGAAAGGCCTACTGAGCAGACATAAATGGGGACCCTTCCCTGTGAGCAGGAGCAGCACAGAACCCCCAGCTACCTAATGGGTAACTACAGACCCCACCATTGTGAGCAGGCTCCACACCATAAGAGTATTGGGGATTAAAAACACTGTCTGAAATAGCCACCACCAAAATTTCCTTTCAAGAGGAAACTCCTGTTTGGAGGAGGGACTTGGTAAGAACCAGATTAAATGGCGAGCCCTCGAGGGACATGGATGTGGTGGGCACGGGGCCTTCCAAGGAGAGGGAGGCCAGGGCTTCCAGCAGGTGTCGCAGGGGTGGGTGGACGGAGAGGAGCGGGGAGAAGGAGGAAGTCAGCAAGGTGACAGGTGCCGGGAAGCCGTGGGGAGAGGGCAAAGGCCCCTCTCTGCAAGGAAACAGATTCAACTCACTGGTGTGACTGCGTGAATGGGGCTTTCTGGCAACTAAAATAGCAGCTGTGGTCACATTTGGGCGGCTTCAGTGTGGGACAGAGAGCACATCCAAGGACTTTGGGGGCCTGGAGGCTACAGTGACCCTGACTACATCAGCCCCACCCGCCCCTGGAGTTTGAAGACACTGGAGGCTCAAGCCAAGTTCAGCTGCTCAGCGTGACCTTGGGAGGTCCCTGCTGCTATCTGGCTCATATAATTTCAGATGATGGAAAGAGAGAACATAAATTCCAGCGCAGGAGGGTTCAGAGAAAGCGTCACAGAGCAAGTCGTGTGGACGTAGCGTCTGCGCTTAGCCAGCGCGGTACTGCAGTGCCTGTTCTCAGAGCCCCTCCCATTTCACCAACAAGTCACTGTGCGCTCCTGCAGAGAGGGCTGCGGAGGGAAAGGCAGGTTTCTCTCCCATTCTTCTGGATGTCTGGAAGAGCCAAGGGGAAAATGTGGGGAGAGGAAGAGAGAAAGATTTCCCTAAGAAAAAGACTGGCTGGGTGTGTTTGCCTTCAGTCAAATGACCTCTACATATTGCAGAGTGCCAGAGGACTATTTAGTTTGCCACTTACAAATGATCAGGAAGAATATCCTTTATTTAAATTTTAGAAGCTTAGAGACCCAGAATTTACTCTTATGCTTTGGAATAATTTGACTATTTTGGCAATGTCTAAATGTAAGTACTTTAGGACCCCCCTATGACTAAGGCTAACAAAATGGGTATATATAACTAACATTGGATCCGTTAACCCAGAAACACAATACCAAGGAGTCGCCTGATCGCAAGGATAGCACATGGTTGGCACACACCAAATTTTGTGGAGGACGGGAGGGAGCCCCAGCTGCTGAGATGGACGGTGATCGTGAACTTCAGAAGTGTTAAAGGAAAGTAGAGGGTTTTGAAGGCAGGGGGCACTGTCCTGCAGGACTGAGGATGGAGCTTGCCCTGAGAGCTCCTACAGCTGCTGAAACTGGCATGGAGGGCTTGGATTCAAGCATTCCAGAGGCAACCAAGATCGTCCCAGTCCCTACGATGGTTTCTCTGGGTTGTGTGTTTGCTTTCTTTTGATTATGCTATTCAAAGGAAATAGGGTGTGTTGATGTGTTAGGTAAGCAGTGTGCTTTCTGGGTGATCTAATTTATCCAGCAGTGGAATGAAAAGGAAAAGAATGGGCAGAAGGAAGCAAAGCTCACGGAATACCTCAATAAAGGAAAACATGAGTTTTTATATAATGTTTTAAGAACATGAATATGTCATTCTGCAGTGGTGTCTTCCACCTTTTACCTCCTAAGCTGGAGACAACAAAAACGTAGCTGGCGTGAAGAAGGAATGTCACACAGGGTAGGGATGGAGGGGTAGGCACATGGAGAATGACTGTGCTTGACACAGAAAAGAACTAACTCTGCACCTTATCTCATTTAGTCCTCACAACCACCAAAAGGATAACTAGCGTATAAGCAAATACAAGCAAAACAGAACAAAAACAGGCCCAAGGAGAAAAGTCGCATAACTGGGAAGACGTAAGATTTGAATCCAAGCCAGTCTAATGCCAGAATCCTTTCTCTTTCTGTTGCCTCTCAAAGGCAGCGACGACTCTGAGCATGACAAAACAGCCCTCCATCGTGCAAGGGATCCTTGTATGTGCACGTCAGGCCAAATGTTCTTACTCCTGGAAATTATCAGCTTCATGGAGGTCTCATATTTTTAGAAACGATGTAACATGGATGAAATATTTTTAGCTAGCCTGCTTATAGCAAACCACTGGGCCTACTCTTTCCAATATAGTAACAGACAAGGTGAGTAACGGGATTCTAATCGTAAGAAGGTTAAATTTCCACATCTAAGTAGTTGTGGTATGTCCGGATAAGGCAGCTGTTTTGTTTTCTAAAACAGGCCAAAGGCAAGAAAACAGATTACTGAGGCTATGCAAGTCGACACATGCCTGTGAGCCCAGAAGTTGGAAAGAAGCAGGCAGAGAGGTGAGCCAGAGAGGCGGGTATTAGACTTTGCCTCTTATTTTCACTTCATTTGACTTGGATTGGTCTTTAATCGGAGACTGTGTTGATATGAGAAATGCTGATTCCCCGTCTACACCAGTCTGAAACAGCTTATAGACCAGTCAGCCATTCAACTCTTCTCTCCACAAAGGCCAGCCTTGCCTGTATTTGCTGAGTTTTCACTCTTCATCCAAATGTCTGGATGTCTGCATATGTAATGCACACAGATGCCAGGGTTCTCGTGGAGCCAAATATTTGGATTGAAAAACACTGAGCATATCCACATAGTTGACTTTTCATTCAGATATTTGGCATTGTGTAAAGACAGTTGAGTTTTAATAATAAAGTCTAAGAATGGATAGAGCTGGCTATTGGCAGGAAGGATGGTGCCGCATCTCGATCAGTGTGTATTGTTAAAGCCAGTGAACATTTTTACTGAGCTGAAGTTCCACTCGGTCTGAGGTCCCCCATCACAGAGGGTGAAAGTAGGCCCAGACGTGTGGCCAGGATGAGATCACAGCTGCTGGGGCTGAGTTGAATTCAAATTTTACCTGCTGCAGCCAAGAACAGGAAAACCAAAGAACAAGTAAAACCATATTCTAAGAAGCTTTTTGGCCCAAGCTAGAGAAGTCAACTTCTACTCTCAAAAACAAAGCCAAAGGGGTGATGAATCAAGTATAATCATTTAAAGATCAAAAGAATGAGGAAAGAGAGCCAAGATTGTGTCCATGAACAGGGCTGATGTGGTGAGGGTTGATTTGATCAGACTCAGGCTAGGTGTTGGTCTGAAGGTGCAGGTTTGGACCCTTTGGCAAGGCATGCATTTTCTGGGTCTGTTCAGAAACAGCTTTCTCAAGGGACTTACCTGGTGCTATGGTTTGAATATTTGTCTCCTCCAAAACTCATGTTGAAATTTAATCACCAAGGTGGCCGTATTGAGAGGTGGGGCCTTTAAGAGGTGATTGGGTCATGAGGGCTCTGCCATTGTAAATGGATTCATCCATTCATGGATTCATGGATTAATGAGTTAATGGGTTAATGGATTAATGGGTGGTCATGCAAGTGGGGAGGGTGGCTTTACAAGAAGAGGGAGAGAGACCTGAGCTATTAATAAGCGCTCAGCCCCTTTGCCATGTGATGCCCTGCACGCCCTTGGGACTCTGCAGAGTCCTCACCAGCAAGAAGACTCACCAGATGCAGCCTCTGAACCTTGGATTTCTCGTCCTCCATAACTGTAAGAAATAAGTTCCTTTTTTTTTTTTTATAAATTACCCAATTTCAGGTATTCTGTTATAAGTAACAAAAGTGGACTAAGCCACCTGGTCACAGAGCACTATGAGTGGCAAGACCATTTCAGGCCAGTTTCAGCCTGACAAGGACAAACGGCTTCCTTTGGTGGCATCCAGGCCAGTGTCCCAAACCTTTGGCCTAGTAGATGAAGAGGGTGTGAAAAGATGAGTTGATGCCAAGGACATAACCTCCATTAAGCTGCAGATAGACCTTGGAGGAGGCAGGGAAGGAAATACAGTCTAGTCTGGAAATAGTATAGCTAATAATTGACATCACAGACCTCAGATTCAGACAGATCAGGATTCAAATTCCAGATGTGCAACTTGGTGTTTGGAGACAGGAAATTAATCTCTGTGAATCCTCAGGTGCCCCACCTGTAAAACAAGCATAATAAGGGCACCCGGTTCTCTGAGATGTTACGAGGCTTGAAGGTCATGACAATAGCTAGTGTTTATTGAGTCTTCACAGGGGGTGCTGTGCTCTTACAGGTAGCATGACATGCTTGGCAAATGGTAAGAACTCAAATGTCAGCTATGATACCTGTCTATACTCTAAATGTTCACAAAGGAAATGCAGTACAAAGAGTTTTAACCAAGCAACACAAAAGTATAGTTGTTAAACTCAATTTACCACTTGTGAAATATTAACAAAACATTTGTATAAAGGATGTGTTTGAGGAACCATACTGGATGCTATTGAGGATACAAAGTTAAACTAGACATGGTCTCTGCTTTTGAGGAGTTTCTAGTCTAGGAAGGAAGATAAGATAAATACAAAAATAACTGGTTGCTACTATATACGAGAGTATATATGTGCTGAAATCAAGATACAAAGAGTACATTAGGAGCAAGAAGGAGAAAGAGTTCTTGCATCTGGATGAGAGATGGAGCTTCATGGAAGAGGGGGAGGAAGGGCATGGCAGGCACGATGATGGGCTCACACAACAGCCAGTCCATCTCTCTTCCCTCTTGCTCATTTCCCAGCTGAATACTCACTTTCCCAGCTGCCCTTGCAGCTAGAAGGCAGCCATGTGATATAACACTGCACATGACACTTCAGGGGAAGATTATGGAAGTGGTTTTACTATTTGATGAAAAGGAAATTCATCAGTGGTGACACCCTTGCCCTTATTCCTGCCTTGAACATGGACATAAAACTCCTGGAGCTATAGCAGACACTTTGCAACCATATTGCTACAAGCCAACATGCCAAGATGACAGAGAAGGATGGACAGGGTCTGGGTCTTTGATGCCATGGCTGAGCCCCTGCAGCAACCTGGAAGAGCCCACCTCTACAGTTCTTATTATGGGAATGAGTGAATGTTTTTCTTGTTTGAGTCGCTGCTGGTTGAATTTGATGTTACCTGCAACTGAATGCATTCCTAACCAATGCAGAGGAGTTGAAAGCAAAATCCCAGAGGTGGGGAAAAAACACCATACTTTAAAGGAAAAGCAAATATGCCCTGATTTGCTGGAGGATAACAAGCCAAGAGGGAACATAGAAAACAAGGCTGGAAATGCAGGCTGAGGCCTTGTGCGGCATGGTAAGGGGTTTAGATTTGGTGACGGGGGAAGCCAGTAAAGTTTTTTGTGTAGGAGAACGATGCTATAAGAACTGTACTTCTGGAAGATTAAACCGGGCAGTTTGGTTTGGAAGGCAGGGGTGCTGGATGCTGGGAGCATGCTCTTGAAGGCATTCGGGGAGAAGGTGGGGAAAGTCTGGCCATGGGTGGTAGAGTGGGAAAGGAGGTGATGACTGTGCAGACTAACATCCCTTTTAACTTTTCCTCAATCACAGAGAAGTTTAGCTCTTGAAGCAGAGTTTAAAAGGACCCTTTTTATGGATTACCTCTACTCCACACCAGACGTGCTCTTACGACTCACTATTTCTCTTAATATACAAAAGTGCTTTGAACTTGGCTAGCAACTGTACCCCAGGGTGCACCGAGTGACTTGTCAAGGCCATGGTCTCACTAACGCATCCATTTGCCGTGTGGGAAGGATCGGCGTGTGTTAAGGAAGTTGGCTGGTAGCCAGATGCACCCCTGGACTCTCTAGGCCGCAAAATGTATTTGCTGAGGAAAATGAGATGTAGAAGGTACCAGGGACATGAAGAAACAAAAATACAAGTTGTTAGCACCTACTTGGTGCCACACACAGTTCTAGAAATGTTCACACAGGCTACCTCATGTTCACTGATTTTCACGGTTGGTTTTACTCCCTTTCACAGCTGAGAAAACCAAAGGTCAGAAAGGCCATGTTCCTCGTCCACATTTATATACCTACTGACTGGCAGGGCTGAAGGTAGGTTTCCAGCTCAAAATGCTGTGACAAGCCTCACAGTATCTGTTAGGGGCTGAGTTCTGTCCCCCCAAAATTCACTGTAAGAGACTGGGGGTTGTGACTTCAACATATGAATTTTGGAGATGGGGCCTTTAAAAAGGGAATTAAGGTACAATGGGGTCTTACGGGAGGGACCTAATCCAGGATGACTAATGTCCCCCCAGTAAGAAGAGGCCATTGGAACACAGACAGGCACAGAGTGGGGAGCGTGTGAAGACCGAGGGAGGAGGGAGGCCCCTGCAAGCCCAGGAGAGGGGCCTCAGAAGACGCCAACCCTGTCACAACACTTGGTATTAACAGACTCCAGGCTGTGAGAAATTGACTTCTGTTGTTGAAGCCACCAGTCTGTGGTATTTTGTGACAGCAGCCCAAGCAGAGCAGTGCGGCGTCTTCGCTTTCATCCCCAGCCTAGTCAGTTTTCCTCCACCCCCGAGGGCAGGAGGCTCTCGGTGAGAAGGGAGGCACAGCTCAGCCTCCTGTGCCGCCGGCACGTTCTGGTCTTCTCGGAGTGGGAGACAGCTACGCCACTCACAAGTGCGGGGAGTTTCCTCGAAAAGTCAAGCACGGGATTGCCATTTCACCCAGCAACTCCACTCCTGGGTGGACAAAATAATGGAAAACAAGTATTCAAACCAATTCTTGTCCACAAACGTTCATAGCAGCACTATTTATAATGCAGTGGCCAGAAGGTGGAACTATCCCAAGTGCTCACCAACAGACAGATGGATGGACAAAATGTGGTAAATCCATACAATGGACTATTACTCAGCCATAAAAAAGAATGAATTATTGACACATGCTACAACATGGATGGACCTTGAAAACATGACGCTAAGTGAAAGAAGCCAGACACAAAAGGCCACATACTGCATGATTCTCTTTATATGAAATCTCCGGAGTAGGCAGATCCATAAAGACAGAAAGCAGATTGGTGGTTGCCAGGGCCTGGGGGAGGAAGGAATGGAGACTGAGTGCTCAGTGGGTACAGGGTTTCCTTTGGGGTGATGAAAATGTTCTGGAACTAAAGGTGATGGTTGTGCAACATTGTGAATGTGCCAAATGCCACTGAAATGATCATTTGAAATATGGTTAATTTTAAGTTATATGAATTTCACCTCAATAAATTATTTCTGAAAAAAAAGTTAAGATAGCTGGGAGGTGTTATCCAGAAGAAGGAAGAGTAAAGGGTTGATACAGACAAGTCCTCATGAGGGTTTTATGAGAAATAATAATCAACTGATCTCTTCTACAGAGTTTCCTGAGTATGAAGTTAATTTATAGCAGAAGGAATATAGACAATGTTCTTTTCTACTGAGTAGATTGTTACCTCCTTCAGAGTGGGGAATATTCTTGGACTTATCTATTATTTTTTTTCACAAAAGCACCTAATAGTCATTAATTTCATCACTCTGGAATATTTAATAAGAGCTTACTGTGCTA
>CAUYRT010102844.1:0-10393 GCA_963574885.1 Lepilemur ruficaudatus | reverse complement strand
CGAGCCAACTTCCAGATGGGAAATGACCGTGGCATGGGACTCCAAGACCAAGTGAAATATCAAGTTAGTATTGCTTCTTTTTTTTTTTTTTTTTTTTTTTAGACAGAGTCTCACTCGGTTGCCCGGGCTGTATAGTGCTGTGGCATCAGCCTATCTCACAGCAACCTCAAACTCCTGGGCTCAAGCAATCCATCTGCCTCAGCCTCCCGAGTAGCTGGGACTACAGGCATGCACCACCATGCCCGGCTAATTTTTTTTTTACATATATTTTTAGTTGTCCAATTAATTTCTTTCTATTTTTAGTAGAGACGGGGTCTCGCTCTTGCTCAGGCTGGTCTTGAACTCCTGACCTTGAGCTATCCACCCGCCTCGGCCTCCCAGAGTGCTAGGATTACAGGTGTGAGCCACCGCGCCCCGGCCAGTATTGCTTCTGATTGATTCTTTTCTCAGGAGAACAAGGCCCCGGGACAGCTGAAGCGGGAGCCCTTGGAAAGAGTCAACTATGAGCATCAATGTCACCTGCCTCTAAATGCTACCTGCGGGTCAAGCTCTGCTTTCTCCCCAAGGCAGTTTTGACTTTTCCTGCCAATGCTGGTAGCACCTATTTACCTGGGGCCTGTCTCATGTTATATACTCACTGGTGTTGCACCTAAGTCCTTGGGGTGGCCCACAGAACCCTGAGAGTAGGAATTTTGTCCCCATTTTCAGACAGGAAAGCAAAGACTCAGGGAGGCGTGGAGAGTCACAGCGTCCTGGCATCTGTGATGTGCCCAGCACCACACCAGGCCCTCCCAGCTCAGGGCCTGCGAGGTGACAGCCTGTGCCCGCAAAGCTGTCACCTCCTCCCAGCCCAACCGACAGGTGAGCCCGTGCCCCCGCCTCGTGGGGACCACCCCTCCGCCAAGTCATTACCGCAGCACTCACAGCCTCACAGCCAGGACTTAATTGCCTGCTAATTGTTTTCTCTGTGTTTGTTGTGTTTCTCTAATTAGACTTGAAGCTCTGAGGACAGAAATTCTGACTGACTATCTGTTGTAACCTCTTACTCCTGGACCCAAAGGAGTTACCAGTAACTCTGGATTGACCGACAGAAGAATCCAGGCTGCGTGAGGCAGATGGATGGGCAGATCTCCGAATTCTAAGTTACCAGAACATTTATGAGGAATCAGTTATGAGTTTGTCCTTCAACAATTAAGCAAGTCCTGATTTCTGTGCTTTCTGTGTGCCAGGCCCTGGGAAATAAAGAGCAGAACACTGTCCCTGCCTTTGTCCAGCTTCCAGTCTGAGGGGAGGGGACACAGCAGTGACTGTCCGGAACAGGTGCTGTGGGTGCAGGGGAGAGGCAGGTGGGTGGGAGAGGGAGCCAGGGGCAGGGAGGCTGCAGCCCGGCTGGAGCGGAGGTGCCCGGGCAAGCAGGGGCCTGTGAGGGCTCGGCTGTCAGGGACAGCTGCAGGAGGGTATGGTATGGAGGAGAAAGCCTGGAAAGGTGGGTAAGAAGATGGAGCAGAAAGATGCTTAGTAAAGAGCCCCCAACCTGTGGCAGAGAGAGGATTCAAACCACATACTACAGCCCTGGAAATGATTTCTGCTTTCAGATGGCCTAAGGACAGCCCTGGGGCGCACAGCTCCCTTGCTGTACAGCCTGGCCTCTTCTGGGAAAAGGATCCGCCATCTTCTGGGAATTGTCCCTTCTGCTCCAGGCACAGACTGCCATAATTCCAGCATGATCCCAGCTCCCTAGCGGCAGCTCAAGATAGGCCGGAGAGTGATTTCCTGGCATCTTTCGGAAAAGCCCTGAGAAACGCAGTCAAAGACGTGAGATGTTAGGTTCAGGAGGCGACGGGGAGCGTTTCTTGTCCTCCGGCAGGAGAAGCAGCTCTGCCTGGAAGGGAGGGAGGCAGACAGGGCTGCGATGGGCACTCAGGCTGCTGCCCTGCCTGGGGGTCTTCTCATAAGAACATCGTCATCGGACACCTGGAGAGCTTCCCTGTCAACTCCCCTTTTCAGTTTAAAGATAGTCCAAGTTGGGCTTTTGCAACCTGGAACCAAGAGAGTCCTAAAATCACCTAATCCTGACTGAAATGCTACATTCAGCATCCTTTATTTATTAAACACAACTACGGAAAAATATCTTCCCTCCACCACTTCCTCTCCTCACTTCAAAGCAGCAGTATTCTGAAATGACAAATGAGAGACTCACCTTAATAGTGGGGAACACTGTGAGGGAGCAGTTTACTCCCAAGAGTAAGGACGGCACCCGGGTGGGGAGGTTCCCTGTGGGGAGCTGGGATGGGTCTTTCATCCCCCAGGGGAGGGAAAGACCTCACACTGAGGCCGGCTCTGCTAGAGAGAGTTCAGGCTTTCTGGGAAAAGTATAATCAAGCCCTGGGAAAATGAAAAAGGAAGAAATTTGAAGTTCTTCTGAACAGTTTTCATAGACGACCCAAAAGTCGTCCTAACTTTTGTTAAAGCTTAAGTAGCAGAGATTTAATGAAAAATAATACAGATTTATCACCCTAATAAAGGGGTCTTTCCTCTTCCTTTTTGAAAATTTCCTTCTTTTAAAATATTTTTTCACATTTCGTACCTCAGGAGTAATTTATATTTTTTTGTGAAGTGACAGAAAAAAATTCTTTGTAAGATTTTGCTTTTGCACTGATTTCGCTTTTGTATTGAAGTTCAGTAGTTTTTATAGCTTAGTGTTCAAAGATTACTTTCAATTTTTAATAATGGGTTTATTGTATAAGAAGTTTTAACCAAAGACTTAAAATGAGAAAAAAATTTGCTATAGCCTACAAAGCTATTCATCAAAGAATGTGGCAATAATTTTTGTGAGATTATTATTACTTTTTGCCTTTTAATTTTGAGGGCTGCGTTATAGCCTATTAAACTTCAGTATTTGTAAACTGCGACATACTGATCCTTCCTTACAAATCTCTGTGAGTTCCTTGACGGACCCCCCCCAACACTGGGGGCTCTGTGAGAGCTCGAACACCCTCCATGTCTGCACTGGTTCCCAAATGGAGACCAGCCTTGGTATTGTAACTGGCATTGGAAACACCTTGACTCCAACATCAAATTACTTCAACATTTATATCATCATGTTACTGTTTTCTCTGAGTAGACAAGTCACTGAACTTAGTGCTAAAAAAGGAGGAAAAATGTACCAAAGGACTTTGTCGTTCATTTTCAAGGAAACCACTTACCACTTACCTCTCTTCCTTCCCTTTTCCAAACTCTTGGGTCACTGTGCACTTTTATTTAAGTACATGATGGAGGTTAAGAAGGGATTGTTTTGATAAGACTCAACCAACATTTATACAGCTCTTCTTCTGGCTAAGTGGCTCGTGTGGATTTTACCAAATCCTTGAAATCCTTTAGAATCCGCTGTTCTCCCCACTTCACAAACGAGCAGTGGAGGCTGAAGGAGGCCAGTTTGCCTACCACCCTCACACAGAACGCCACAGCCTGTGTTGGGGACCACCCACGTGGTCATCCCAACCGCCTCGGGCAGTTTCTTATTTACCTACATTATACACTGGTTCATAATAAGAAGCACAGGAGTCACATTTGGAAGGTATAATAAAGTGGACACTCATGTGCTCACATCCCAGCTTCGGAAGAAGATTACCACTGAGCCCTCTGTGCCGGGGCCTTGCGCTCTGCTCCCACCTGCTGCGGGCACTGTCTCCAGAGCATCCTGCCAACATCTGCTCCACTCCCCGCTGCATTCGGTGCTGCACCCAAGGCCAGACTCATTTTCCTTAAGTGAAAAAAGAACTCCATATGCCAGTGCTTCTTCATATCATGGGGCTGACCCCCTTGGGCGTCTTCTGAGAGCAGTGGACCTAGGCCCAGAAACAACGCACACATACAGAACACTCGGGGAGCTATTTCAATGTTTTGGGGACACTCTAAAGCTAGAGTCACCATGTATGATGTATCATTCAAACCAGGACATTGACCCTTGGGAGTCAGAGGGGGCACTGTGTGGTGGTCACACTGGGGCACAGTCACTTTCTCTGACTTCACCCTGGGCCCTTGTAGCTCTTCCTGCCCCTCTCCCAGAATCTCCTTCACATGTGGCCACGCATTGTCCTCATGATGGTCCTGCCTCGATGGAGTGGTTGTGACATCCCCTCCCTGAGGACGACGAGGGTTGTAGGTCGGCTGTAGAGCACTGTACAAATGCTAACCAATGCTTATCCATCCAGTAGGATGTGGCTGAAATCCCGCCTCCTCCAAGTCTTCTGACGGACTGCACCAGGTGACCTGCTCCCTCCTTCCGCAGGCTGTGCTGGCACAAGCCGTCTAGGTGCTGCCACGTCCCACCTGGAAATATTCCTCAGTAGCCCGGAGCACTGGCCCTGCAGCCAGGACTCTGGGCTTCAGCCCGGCATGGGCACTCACTAGCCCTGTGACTTTGGGCACACCACTGAACCTCCCTGAGCACTCATTTTCTCGATAGCTACCTCACCCCGTTGCTGTGAGGATTAAAAGTGTTATTTGTAGAGTATTTAAATCAGTATTTGGAACAGAGTAGGAGCAGAAGTGTTATCTCTTACTGATATCTCAAGGCAATAATCTTATCCAATGCCCATTTAAAAAAAAAATAGTCCCAGAGCCCTTCCCCATGCTATGCACACAGTAGATGTTCAGAGATACTCCCCAAGAGGTGTTTCCAGCAAAGGAAGAGGTCAAGCTTCGGGGACTGGAAGCTAAGTGCTTTCTGTCCCTGCAGGAACAGTGGGGGATGAGGAGCCTGCCTCCCGCCTGAACAAAGGATGAACTTCAATCCTCTCTTTCAGCTGCTGCACATCAACACTGTCCACACCTGCGTTCTTGACTTACAGCTGGAACAGAGCAGCCGCCCAGGGCTTTCACACTTTCTTACCTGACAAGGGCAGGGGGGCTGGTAGGATCCCAGTTTGATGTGAGGAAACTGAGACTCGCAGGGGCACAGTGACCTGCCAGGGTCACAAGCTGGTGTTTCCTCCAGATCCTGCCCTTGTCCAGACACCACGGGGAAAGGGCTCCAGGACAGCCTCTTCCAATGGCCCCTTCTCTGTTGTCACCGACCTCCTTGACCACCTGTGCCTGGCTCCCCTTCTTCCTGTCACTCCTTCCTCCTTTGGACTTTAAACTTGAAGGGTGTTTCTTGAGAGCTGAGCTGGGTAGGTTCCTCCCTGCTGAACCAAGCCCGTGTTCCCAATCCCTTTTCCATGAGACAGCCACCCAAATGTGTCAGCGGCTTGACCCATCCTCCGAGTCTCAGCCCTTGTTTCCACTGTGTGCCACACTCCTCCACTGAGGTGGCCCTGACACCTGAAACTCAGCAAAACCCAGGACCCCTCTGCTGGCACCGCCCACTCCCGCCAGCGTTTCTCCCCAGCAGCTTGCTCCATGTCGCATTTCACACCTGCCCCTGCAGTCAGCCACCACCAGTCACCCCCACGCTCTGTCCAGGCAGCCCGGCAACATTTCCCACGCCCCTCCTTTTTGTTCTCCATGCTGTCCTGGCCCGGCCACGGCCTGTGCCTGTCCTATACCAGCAGCCTCTGGACAGGCTTTGTCCTGGGCACTCCCTGCTCCTGCTGTAGCTCAGGGACCTTCCCGAAGCAGAGGTTTGCAAAGCCTTTTCCCTGGAGCTCTGGCTTCCTGAAACATACCTCACAACAAGGTGGGACCTAACAAGGCTAAGGTTTTTTTGTTATATTACGTAATGTGACCCCACTTAACATTTTTTTAAAAAGGGTCCTGTTGATAAAAGTTTGAAACCACCATTCTGATCTCAACTATCATGGCAGTTCTCTCAAAGAAGAAAAAAAAAGGCTCAGTGATTCCCTGCTGGCAGCACAGTGACATCGTGGTGACATTGCAGGCCCTCCACCAGCCACCTCAGCCTCATTCCCAGACACTCCTGGCAAGGCCCCCAGCCCCCAGGTGTCAGCTAGATACACTGATCTTCCTTCCCCCTCGCCGCTGTCTCCATTCGAACTCCCACGGCCTCTTCATCCCAGTGCTACCGTCCTCAAGGCCCCTTCTTCAGCCCCCTCCTGGCTTTACCCTGACAGCACGCCCGGGTCCCCGACACGGGAAGCAGCTGGTGCGGGCTTGGACAGTGTCCACTGCAGTCAGCTCTGCACTGGCCCGGGGGCCAGCGGCATGGCAAGACACAGCCCCGTCATCCACGTCTCAGTGCACCCACGCCGTGGGGAGGCACCACTGGTCGCTGTTCTCTTGTCAAAGTGGTAAAAAGCATGCTCCAACAGACACAGGCTACATCAACGTTGCTGACCAAAACCAGATTCGGATGATTTCACTACAGAATGACTGCTACAGGAAAGAATCATGTTTACTATGTAAGGACTTAATGTGTACATACATGTCTCAGAACATATCCAACTTTTTAAAAACAGAATTCATGAAGAAATCAGTGGCACACAACTTTTGACATAAAGGAAAATTAAGCATTGAAAGTCTAATTCTTAAAGCAATACTTTAACTTAATTAAAATCATTGCATCAAAATGAATTTTAGAGTACCCGTCACCAATTGCCTTTTCCCCACCTCAAAAACCTACTGCAAAATTGCATTAAAATTAAAATGCATTCGTTTCTTCATCTAAGGGACTTTGGGAATCCTATGGCAAACTCAATTTAACACTTAGCTATGACTGGACTCCAGCTCCTGGCCAAACACCTATGGGTGATCTTCCAGGTTCAACCACAGTCAATGACCAAGGCCATGCCTGGCGGATTTCACGGGGGGCCAAACTGCTCTCCCCACACCTGACCTGTGCAGTCAGCGCTTGACAGGCTCTGGGGGGCTGTGGTCATGGACTCAGCCCACCTCCCTGCTGCCCATGCTCTTCCAGAGCATATCTGTGCTCCTAGCCAGGTGCCTTCATCAGAGGCCTCCACACCTGTTCCCCTTGGCCCAGTCCTTCCTCAGGCACTTCTGCTGAGGCCCTCTGGAAAAGGGGCAGCTTGAAGACACTTTTTTCCACATCTGTGCAATTGATCAAATAAAGAAAGTGTGGTACATGTACAAATGGAATACTATTCAGCCTTGAAAAAGGAGATCCTGCCATTTGCTGCAACGTAGGTGAACCTGGAGGATGTGATGCTAAGTGAAACAAGCCAGGCACAGAAAGACAAGTACTGCATGATCTCACTAAGCTGTGGAATTTAAAAAGTCAAACTCATAGAAATAGAGAATAGAACTTACTGGGGCAAGGGCCAGGGTGGGTGCAATGGGGGATGCTGGCAAAAAGAAGTTGCAGTTAAGTAGGATGAGTAAGACTAGAGATCTAATGTGCAGCATATGGACTACAGTTAATTGTACTGCACATTGCAAATTTGCTGAGAGGACGTTTAGGTGCTCTTTCCACACATGCGTACGTGTACATGGTGACTACGTGAGATGATGGATATGTTAATTTACTTGACTGCAGTAATCACACTCTGTATCAAAACATCCTATTGTACACCTTAAATATTAATACATACAATTTAAAAAATTAAAAAAAAAAAGGATCCAAATGGGGCCGGGGCACTTTCCCTGGTGTGGGCTTGCTCAGCCGTCACAGGCCCAGCTGTGTCTGCACCAGCTACGCCCAGCCCCGGCAGCTCTGCACACAGACACGCACCGCACACGCTGTACTTCGCGCTTCTGAACAAGCACTCTCACCTCTTATGCTGCAAAATAGGTCACCGGGAAACAACAGAACCAAGAGGAAAATGAGTTCTAGTCTAGCTGGAGCATTAAATGAGCAACGTTCTGGCTCTGGTTGGTTGCTTAATCTTTGGGGCTGAACTTTCTTATCTGCAAAATGAAGTAACTCAACTATAATTTGCTGAATCTTCCTTTTAAGTCTAATATGCCAAGATTCTATGTATGAATTATGCTCCTAAAACTATCTTCTGGAAAAGTTTAAAAAACAAGGCAGAATTAAAGCTAACATTCTTTCTTTTTTTTTTTTTTTTGGCTTATAAATTGTGCTTTGGTGTCTGCAATCAGATATGATGCAGTGAGATACAAGTATAAACTTTCGTTGAGTATCTAGAAAATAAAAAGCACATTTATACAGATTTGGCCCAAGAGCTTATAAAGCCTATAAACAAAAAAAAAGTTTTGAGTTTTTTTTCCATCTTAAAAAGCTTTATGTATGGGATGCAAGTACAACTCTGCTACACTGATATACACTGCATGTGGTGGAGTCAGAGCCTTTAGTGTACCCACCACTGGAGCAGTGCACACTGTACCCACCCAGCAACCTCCCATTGCCCACCCCGCTTCACACCCCTCTGAGTCTCCAGTGCCTGTCATTCCACACTCTGCTTCCATGAGTACACATTCTTTTTATTTTTGAAAGGTCATCTTTACAAAGCAGTACTTAATAATGTCTTCTCACAACTCAAAAAAAATTTCTGATAGTGCCACCCTCACATGGGTCAGCCACTATTCACTGTATGTCCGCCACACGCCAGGTACATATATTCAGCTCTTCCTCCTCTCTTCCTGTGAAAAAGCCCTCAGCGCTTCTTCCAGGTAAACTTTCTTCGGGCTCCCTCTTGGCCCGGCTTCTTTCGTTCTCTGACTCGGGGATCGGTAGTCAGCAGTCCAGCTGTGGCGTGAAAAGAGAAGCCTTTAAAAACCATGGAAAATGCATGCTGCCAAGCAGAAAAGCAGGTAAACCTCATGAATTTATTATAGGTACTGCTGTCAGAGAAAAAACTAGAAGAAAGCAACCAGATCCATAATAATTTACCAGCCTCGTATAAATCTCATGACAGCAGTTTACCTCCACTCTTTTAGAGTATTGTTCCAACTTCTGAGACATATACCAGTGACGTTATTTGAATCTACTTTCCTTATCCTATAAGAGTTGTGACTCCTTCTTGGTTTTTAAACTTGTTCAACTTATGATAAAGCTGCTCTGATGTGGGCAGTCACTATTCACTGGTAATAGAATTCACCTGGCATCCTTATTATTGCACAGGTGAGACTTAATGGAGACAAGAGGTAGAGATGAAAAACTTACTGTATGGTGCAGTACGAGGAAGTACACAGACACCACAGATTAACGGAATACACAAATATGCATACATATACAAATACGACTTGTCAAGCATATGAGAAAAGAAATTTTCATTATTCTAATTTATGTAATAATAATATTACTTGGTATTTTGTTTCAGAATCTAAAAAATAAGTTTTATAGTTATATTCTCAGCACAAGCAGTTTCTCCTAGAACTGCAGTCCCCAACTGCCAGGCCCTGGACAGGGACTGGTCTGTGGCCTGTTAGGAACTGGGCCGCACAGCAGGAGATGAGTGGCGGGTAAGCGAGCGAAGCTTCATCTGTATTTACAGCTGCTCCCCATCACTTGCATCACCGCCTGAGCTCTGCCTCCTGTCTGATCAGTCACTGTCTCCCATCTCCCCCTGATGGGACCGTCTAGCTGCAGGAAAACAAGCTCAGGGCTCCTGTTGATTCTGATTCTGCATTGTGGTGAGTTGTATAATTATTTCATTATATATTACAATGTAATGATAATAGAAATAAAGTGCACAATAAATGTAATGTGCTTGAATCATCCTGAAACCATTCCTATGTCCACGGAAAAATTGTCTTCCATGAAACCAGTCCTTGGTGCCAGGTTGGGGACCTCTGTTCTAGAAGAATAAAGTCAGTTTAAACTGGGAACTTCCACTCTCCTAATCATCAGAAGCTACTATGTTTCTAGGCAAATGCTGAGTTACTCTCAGCATATGGTCCACACGGGAGCACCCCAATAGTTGTTGGAGCCATACTATGTCAGTAAAGGCCACAGATACCAAGAATACGGCTGATGAGAAAGCTCATAAATTGCTTTTATAAATATATAAATAGACCATCATTTTTCTTTGTCTTTTTTACTCTTCCAACGCAGCACTTCTCTTCATTGTATATAATGCTTAGATATTTTACTAGGGGTCTTTTAATGGCCATACAGCAAAGGAAAACTTCCATCACCTGTTACATACCCATAAGCTTTTGCACTTACTTGTACTTAAAGGGCATGCATAGAAGAAAACAACAGTATTCTGGACAAAATACAGACAAGATTTGTCTAAGTGCTACTTTAAGTTGTAAGTAATAATGCTTTTTTCCTTACACATGTATGTACAGTAGCTCATCAAGCAGAATTGTTTAGTAAGGGCCTATAAAATTATTTTAATGACTAGGTATGGCAAATTGCTTATAATCAAATGGATTTTTAAGAGGTTTAAAAAATTAAGTAGCATAAGCCATAGGCAGCACTTATGTTGAACCCCAGGGGCCCGCACTGGAGGGCAGGGGGCATGGAGACCATTTTACTTGGCCAGAGATGAGCTTGCAAACGGAG
>CAUYRT010102842.1:0-68850 GCA_963574885.1 Lepilemur ruficaudatus | reverse complement strand
AATGTACTCATATCAAAGTGTACAGAAATTTCTGGTATCATTTTTGATGATTCACTCAAAGTGGATGTCATCACAGTATTTATTGGAAACATGCCCAATTTCTATCATTTTGCAGCATTTTTAAATACATTTGGGAGGTGTTCAATTTAATTTTTTTAAAAAAACTAGAAATTATTCACAATCTACTTTTTAAAATGTCTTTATTTCTCAATCTATCCTTCTAGGACTTATTTTAATGTTTGCTTTCCTTTCAGCCTCCATGTCACAACAGTTTGCTTCCTGTCTCTTTGAGTCATTACTCAATATTTATAAGTAAAAAAGTTGATATTTTGATCTCAGACGCACACAAAAAAGTTTAGCGCAAAAATATGGCCCATTTTAAAACATTTTATTTGCCTAAGAGTTATACATCAATTAGTAGAATATACATTTGATAAAGACCAGAATCTTTGTCTATTGTGTTCACTGATGTATCCCCAGCACCTAAAATAATACCTGGCACATATAAGTAGTCAATAAACACTTGCTGAATAAATGAACTTCTACATAAAACATTATTGGACAATGGCAAAAATACATCTAAAATTATTTTATTAATCTCTTTTGGTGATATACAGACTACGGGCGTATTTCAGAAATAGTATGGATGTGGTTCCAGAAGGGTGCAATAAAGCAAATATTGCAATAAAGTGAGTCACATGAATGTTTTAGTTTCACAGTGAATATAAAAATTATGTTTGTATTATACTGTATTAACAGTGAGATAGCTTATGTCTAAAATAACAATGTACGTACCTGATTAAAAAATACTTTATTGTTTAAAAATTGCTGTCATCTAAGCCTTCACTGTGCTGCAATCTTTTTGCTGGTTGAGGGTCTTGCCATGACGTTGATGGCTGCTGACTGATCCGAGCCGTGGTTGCTGAAGTTTGGGGCGGCAGTTTCTTATAATAATACAACAATGAAGTTTTCTTCATTGATTAACTCTTCCTTTCATGTAAGATTTCTCTGTAGTATGTAATGCTGTTTGATAGCATTTTACCCACAGTAGAACTTCTATCAAAATTGGAGTCAGTCCTCTCAAATCCTGCCCCTGATTTATCAACCAAGTTTATGTAGCATTGTCAATCCTTTGTCTTAGTTTCAGCGATGTCCACAGTATCTTCACCAGGAGTCAATTCCATCACAAGAAGCCACTTTTTTCACCCATAAAAAGCAATTTCTCATCTGTTCAAATTTTATCATGAGATTGCAGCAATTAAGTCATATCTTCAGGCTCCACTTCTAATTCTAGTTCTCTTACTATTTCCACCGCATCTACAGTTACTTTTTCCATAGAAGTCTTAAATCTCTCAAAGTCATCTTTGAAGACTGGAATAAATTTCTTCCAAACTCCTGTTAGTGTTGATAAATTGACCTCCTCCTATGAATCATGAACATTCTTAATGGCATCTAGAACAGTGAATGCTTTCCAGAAGGTTTTCAATTTACTTAACCCACATTCATCAGAGAAATTACTGTCTATGGCAACTAAAACCTTGTAAAATGTATTTTTTAAATAATAAGACTTGAAAATCAAAATTACTTCTTGATCCATTGGATGCAAAATTGATGCTGTGTTAGCAGGCATGAAAACAACATTCACCTCCTTGTGCATTTCTATCAGAGCTCTTGGGTGAACTAGGTGCATTGTCAATGAGCAGTAATATTTTCAAATAATATTTTCAAAAATAATTTCAAATAATTCTGAGCAGTAGGTCTCAATGGTGCACTTAAAATATTCAGTAAACCATGCTGTAAACAAATGTGCTGCCATCCAGGTTTATTGTTCCATTTATAGAACATAGGCAAAATAGATTTAGCATAAATCTCAGGGGCTATAGAATTTTTGGAATGGTAAATGAGCATTGGCTTCAACTTCAAGTCATTAGCTGCATTAGCCTCTAAGAAGAGAGTCAACCTGTCCTTTGAAACTTTGAAGCCAGCCACTGACATCTCCCCTCTAGCTATGAAAGTCCTAGATGGCATCTTCTTTCAATAGAAGGCTGTTTTATCAACATTGAAAATCTGTTGTTTAGCGTGGTCAACTTCATCAATGATCTTCATTAGATCTTGTGGGTAACTTGCTGCAGATTCTCCATCAGTACTTGCTATTTCACCTTGCAGTTTTATATTATAGAGATGGCTTCCTTCCTTAAACTTCATGAACTAACCTCTGCTAGTTTCAAACTTTTCTTCCTTACTTCTCACAGTTTTCAAAGAATTGAAGAATTAGATGTCTTGCCAGATTAGGTTTTGGCTTAAGGGAATGTTGTGGCTTATTTGGTCTTCTCTATCCACACCACTCAAATATTCTCCATATCAGTAGTGATGCTTTTTCACTTTCTTACCATTTGTGTGCTCACTATTGTAGCACTTTTAATTTCCTTCAAGATCTTTTCCTTTGTATTCACAACTTGGCTAACTCTTTGGCACAAGAGACCTAACTTTTGACCTGTCTCAGCTTTCTATATGCTTTCCTCACTAAACTTAAGCTTAACCATTTCTAGCTTTTGATTTAAAGTGAGAGATGTATGACTCTTACTTCAACACTTAGAAGCCACTGTAGTAGTATTAACTGGTCTAGTTTTAATATTGTTGTGTCTCAGGGTTAAGAAGGACAGAAAAAAGGGAGAGACGTGCGGGAAGGACCCATCAGTGACAGTCAGAACACACAAAGCAGTTATCAATTAAGTTTGCTATCTTATACGGGTGTGCTTTGTGATGCCCCAGAACAATTACAATAGTTACATCAAAGATCACTGATCACAGATCACCATAACAGACACAATAATAACAAAAAAGTTCAGAATATTGTGAGAATTACCAAAATGTGACACAGAGACATGAAGTAAACACATGCTTTAGAAAAATAGCACCAGTGAAATTCCTCAACACATGGTTGTCACAAACTTTCAATTTACTAAAAAAACACAAGATCTACGAAGCACAATAAAGTGAGGTATGCCTGTATATCTTCAATAAAATTCTGCTCCACCAACAGGGATGACAATATGAAGAAAAGTCAATGTTCATCCCAATTATTTCCATTAATTTTCTAAAATTTTTACTGCTTCTAGCTCTCTGAGACCACAGGATATGAAAAAATAAAGTAAAAGTTTTTCTGCTGAATTTATTCATTTGAGTTCTAGCAGTGATTCCTGAGAACCATATGCAAAAGTAAATGGCATCAATGTGCTACATTACCTGCTTAAGACTTGGAGGTTAAAGAAAGCTTAAAAAATTCAGTGGACAGGGACATGGGATAATCTATGATGGGCATGAAGATTTGGAATAGGACCATAATACAGAGAACATTGGTGGGATAAAAATCTCAAATACTACGTTTTGTTGATTGTAAAATATACCTTCCCCCCACCCGCCCCGTAGTTTAACATCTTTAGAACCAGGATCCATCCAACAATCAATGCAGTTTTTTTAGTTTAATCAGTAATATTTTATTCTTTTTATTTGAAATAAGTCCATATTTAAAAATATATGGCATAATTTATTCAATTGAATGCTTTTATAGCTCTAGAATCAATAATGGGAAGGACAAAGTTTTTGGAGAGAGAGAAAGAGTGAAATAAGACTATTAGGAGCAAAGAAAAGCATTCCAAGTTTATGTCTACCTACCATAATCCTGTGCTTTATATATGTGCAAATACATAGCTTTTATCACATTATACTAGAATCAGTTGTGAATGTATCCACTTCACTTCCTAAATTCCTTAAGAGGAGGACTATGAATTAATCCTCCTTGTATTCCCCAGTGCTGGAACTTGATAGAAGATCAAATTCATTTGTTCAAGTAAGTTAATTCTAATAGCTTTGTCTTCTACAAAAAGGGAAGCGAACAGAATTTGTTGTGATAAATTTGTTAGGTAGTTCTTGGGAGTATATTAAGTTGTCCGATAAGGAACATTAACTTACTTGAACTGTTTGATTACTCTTTAATTCACTGGTGCATTAATTTCCTGAATGCAGTAATTACAAATCAGAAATTGCTAATGGAGAAATGAATTAAAACATACTGCTCTAGGGCACCTAGCAACGCTTCGGTGACCTAAAACATTTGTAAAAAGCAAACATATTCTCCAAAAGTAATTTGCCTAGGAGCAGACTTAGCCTTAAATTTCACGTGTGAAGTAAATTTATAAAGATCCCAATTTTCTAGGAGTTTATAAAAGTGATACCATACTTCAACTGACACATCAAATATGGAAAATATACAAACAATGGCAGAGTGATTGACTGTAAACACATTTGTATTTTGTTCAAAATCAGCATAAATGAATATAGGAGAAGAATGAAGAAAAGATGACCAGCATAGCCAAATAGGTGGTAGAGACAACAAACTACCAGTTCTAATAAATCAAGGGAGGCTCCAGGACAATGTTGGCATTTTCAGAGTTCTCTGAATGATAGGTAAAATTAGATCGATCACATAGTATGCGGTGGGAAATGTTTTCCAGATCAAGAATGTCCCTAGAATAGTCAAAAATTGATAATGGAATATCTACAGGAGGAAGTTTAGAAGAAATGGGACTTTGAACTTATGAGAAATGGAACTTAGGTAGAGCTGAATTTCCAATTACCATGTTCATGTAAAGGCATGTTTATTCCATTTACCTTTCTCAAGAGTCATCAAACAATTAAGAATGGAAAAATAAAATGAAATGAATCAAATTTTAAAACCTCAAAATCGTCTTTCTATCTTTATGAGTCAAGAAAACAACCCTAATTATAAAAAATTACATAACTTTGAAGAATAAGGGAAAATTTCATTTTATTCTGTACTGAAGTAAGAGTGGAGGCTGAGAAACAGTGCTCACCACAACCCTCTCCCTCTACCTCTGAACCTGAATAGGAAAAACTTCCCCTTAAATGTATGTAAGACAGTCTGAAAATACCCCTCAAGATTTTTCTGAGAGCCATGTGCAGGCTATGGCAATCAGCTTTCAGTCCCTTCCCATCCTACCCATGGGAGGTCAGCTGAAAATGATATCACACTGGAAGCCAGTTGAGTTGACATAGTATAATACCAGCCAATCCCTAATGGCAAGGGCTAACACATGGAGCACAATGAAGTAAAAAAGGAAGGCAAAGAGTAGCATGTGGCAGCAAAGATTACCTGCAAAGGATTTATCATAAGTCCCACCAAACTCTGTGATCTAGGAACGAATAGCACACATATTCCCAGTACAAGAGAAAGCAGTGATTTGGTGAGCCTGTGTCCAGCATTTACAGACTTGAATCAATGCTGGGGTAGTGACTCAGCTCTCTTCTCCAACTTCTCCCAACTTTATTGTTTAACAAACAGCTGCCTCATTTCAAGATGAGTAATAGCAAAGAGAAACTAGTTACTAGTGCATGATATAAGCCCCCCAAATAATTTATTCATTGAATAGAAAACTATTAATTGTACTACAGATCAGCACTATATTAGGTGGCTTTGCTATATTAGTGAATGATACAAAGATGCCCACTCTCATGGAACGCCACTCTAGTAAGGAAGACAGGCAACACACAATCAACATAAAAAGCTAAGTATATTGTATAGTATGTTTGAAAGTAATAACTGTATAAAAATTTTGCTGAAGCAGAGGGCAAGTAGCAGTTAAATCCAGCAGTCAGGGAGATCAGACTGAGAAGGGGGGGTCTGAGCAGAGGCCAGAAGGGGGCACAGAAACTAAGGAAGTGGATATCTGAAAGAAGAGCATTTTAGGCAGATGGAAAGGCCCTGAGGTATGCATTCCTGAAACATTAAACTATCACTAGACCAGGGATAAGAAGCTACAGATTAGTAGGAGTTGAGATCAGAAAGTTGATGGGTGTGGAAGTATGCAAGAAGAGGAACCCTCAGATGACACAGGCCATTTTAATCCATTGTAAGGGCCTTGGCTTTTACTCTGATGGAAGTGGGCAGACTGTGTAGGGTGCTGGGCAAAGGAGTGGCAAGATCTGACTCACGTTCTAAGAAGAAAACCCTATTTTCTATGTTGAGAATAGACTCTTGAATAAAAAAGGTAAATGCAAGAAGACCGGTTAGAAGCTACTTCAGCAATCCAGGTACAAAATAATGGATAGTGGTGGCTCATAACCCATTATGAGCAAGGGTAGCAGTAGCTTAGATAGTAAAAATGGTTGGATTCTGGATATAAGTTGATAGAGCCAACAAAGTTTGTGACATACTGAAAGTGAGTTGTAAAGAGAGGAATAAAGGATGATTCCAAGATTTCCAGCCAGAGCATATGGAAGGATGAAATTGTCACAAGTTAAAACTAAAAAAGTTAATGCTCTTCAGCAAGTATAAAGTGAAAGATCAGGAGTTCAGTTTTGGAAATGCTAGATTTGAGGCACTTACTTCCTTAATAAAGTATCCAGGTACAGACATAAAGTAGGACATGGAATGTATGTTTGGAGTTTAGGAGAGAGGTCTGGGATAGAGATAGAAATTCAATGGATGTCAGCTTTTAGATTGTACTTAAAGCCAGGAAAAGCTTAGGCACTGACGGGCATACCAGAAAATGAGTGAGAGTAGAAGAAAGTGAAGGACCAAGACCTAAGACTGGGGTACTCCAACATTAAGCAGTATAGAAGGACAGGAAAAGAATGAAAAAAAAAAAATAACAACAAAGAACATAGAAAAGTTGCAGCCAGGAAGGAAAAATCAGATGGAAGGGATGGGAAGATCTGGGATCTAACTGATGAATTTAGCAATGTGGAGGCCATTGACAACCTTGAAATAAATAATTTTGGGAAGAGAAAGGGGGTCACTAAAAGTAATTGGTGCAGTTTAAGAAAGAACGGGAGGCTACGAATTGAAGGAAATGAGTACAGGGAAATCTTACAAGGAGTTTGCTGTAAGGAGTGAATATAAATCAGGTATGGAGGAAGTGGAGTCAAAAGAAAGTTTTTTTTTTTCCTTAAAATCTGAGAGATAACAGCATTTTGTATGTTTGTAGAAATAAAATTTATTACAGGGGATAAAAAGGGAAAATTACCTCTGCATGATCTTATATAGGTGAGAGGAGTTGGGGTCTATGATATAAGAAGAGAGATTTAGATGGAACATGGATAGCTCAATTATGTAAGAGGTGGGAAGAAAGATTATGAGTGCATGCTGAAAACTGGCACTTGTGCTATTGGGAAGTGTTTTCTGATGGTTTCAGTCTTCTCAGTGAACTAGAACACAAGGTTGTTAGCTAAGAACAAGAGGAGGGATGTGTTTGGGATTCAGTGAAAAAGGACAAGTGTGGGGACAATCACCCAAAGAATGGGAGAGTAAACAGAATAGTATTCCAGAATATGGTTGCCTGGTAGCATTAGATACCTACCTGAAATTTTTTTTTTATAAATTAATATGAAATCAACATAGTTGCAAGTTTTTTCCAGCTATGTTCAGATGCACAGCAGCAGTGCTGATTTGAATTTAACCAGAGTTGAGGTTTTGCCAAGAGAATAAGATGCATCAGTCATAAGACAGAAGAGTTAGGGTACATGAGGGAGAATGATCACAATGATTCACTTTGGAATTTAACTAAGTAAGGAAGAGCATGTGGGCACCAAGGAGAAGAGGGACTATTCAATGGTGGTTGCTCTGAATGGAATAATTCTTGGAAGCCTGTGAAGGGCTGTCAGGGTCAGAGTAGTAGAGGTTGTGGACTGGAAAGAGCAGAAGTGCTAGTCAAAGAATGAAATGTGCAGATCAAATTGTATTAACTGATCAACACTTAGGTGCATATATAGTAATAACATTCATCACGTGTCAGGCAAATGGGAGGAGGGAGGAGAGAATGGGTCTATTCACACCTAATTGGTGCAGTGTGCACCATCTGGGGGATGGACACGCTTGAAGCTCTGACTCAGGTGGGGCAAATGCAATATATGTAACCTAAACATTTGTACCCCCGTAATATACTGAAATAAAAAAAAAATCTAAAAAGAATGCAGGAAAAGACAAATTAAGAATATACAGTTCAAAAGGAATTATTCAAGGAAACGGGACAATTCAGACATATAGTCTCAAAGAAATTACAGACATGAATTCTCTAAATATAATTCAAAGAAGACTTTAAAAAACAACCAAAAGAAAGAAAAGAGAAAACATTTAAAAATATTTCGGAGGTGAGAGCCATTTGGAGAATGAACACCAAACACAATAAAGATTCAGGGACTGATAGGTGGAACAGGGTAGAGAAAATGATACACAATGAGATGATAAAGAACTATAACATAAATGTTATTATAAGAAAGATAATAAGAAATACAGGAAATCCAATGTATGTAAAATAGGTGTTAGGCAAGGACCAAATCTGCAGGTGGCAGATACAGGCCAGGAGATCCTAGGCACAGAGAAGGCGGGTGGGAAGGGACTGCAGGCAAACGCAGCTAACAACTGCCAAGAGCAGCAACTTGAGGCTTTGAGGCATCCACACCTGTGGACCTGCAACTTTGTTATAAGAACACCTGTCAATTATGTATATCAATCACCTGGTAACATCCCATACCTAGGATATATATTAAAAATACTCCAAAATTTCAACAGACATTATCTCTAAGCAGTGAAAACATATATATACATACATTTATGTACATTTTTCCTATTTGTAGTTTTTTGCTATCTGTAGTTTTTCATTATCCTACATTAACATGAAATATCAAATTTCCAGTACTAAAATGCACATATTTGTACATTCCTAAAATAAAGACAAGTCATACATAATCAGTGATATCTTAGATTCAAAGAAATGTGGTAATTTTGTAATAGAAATATTAGTGTATTTAAAACAAAGAAGGGATGATGATTAAAAAGATTCCAGACAATAACTTGTCTACCTACCTTAGAATTGACTCGAAGAGCTTTCAAAGATCAGTAAGAAGATGGTAGCAATTAGTTTGTGGGTGAGGTTGTTTGGTGCAGGCTCAATAAAATTAAGTCAGGAAGGACAGGTTCAATAGGAATGAAGTGATTTACCATATAGGCGAAATAAGAGTGAGTGTTTTGAATCTAAAAGACCAAAAAAAAAAAAAAAAACGAAAAAACAAAAACCCTTTTCTGTAGCATTTTATTTGAATTGGAGTGAGACATTACGAGACAGTTTGCAGACTGGGCCCTCAGAACAAGAGCAAGGAGGCACTGGGGACGTGGTCTCATGACCACACTGTCTGTAGGAGTGGGGCCTATTTGTGAAATTACTTACTCTTGAAATGCAATGACCAAACACATTTTGAACTTGTTTCTTGTCTTTATAGGGATAAGTGTATTTTACTTACAAATTTGATTAATTTAATTTCCATAATTCTCACATAAATATAAAATAACCTTACACTGAATTAAAGGTGACTGTACCCTCTCTTCCTACTTAATCTCTGCCATTTGTAATTCCACTCAAAACCTTTTCCTCAAATCATACTACACTTTGGATTGTACTCTTGCCTTCATTATGCCATATATAGAACTTGTTTCAGTAATATATTTTCTTATTATTAGAGCAGATTCTTAAAGGTATATTCATAAGTAAGTGGGAAAAAGGAAATGATCATTTTCCCCAGAATACTGAGTTAGCCTTTTACTGGACTTTAAAATAATGACTAAATAGTGGCCAAGTTTAGATAATTTTTCATTTGTATCAGAGTCTCTCATACAATGGGAAATCCTGATATCTAAATGCATTACATAGTCTTGGTTTTAGTTTTATTTTCCAAAAGTATTAAATGAAGATTTTTTAAACTTACCCAACAAGTTTGACCGCATGTGTCCGAAGTTTTCGATAGTTTTCTTCATTTGTGCTGGTAACATGTCTATATATCCCCGTCTTATAATGGAAGAAATCCTCATGGACCTGCATTATGGCTAAAATGAAACCCAACGGTGGCACGTGACAAATGGCATGGTATTAAAAAAATCATCTTTAAAAACCTCCAGAAATTCTCAGAGGACAAACATGGATGCATACCAAGGAGTTGAATCTAAGAAAGGATCGTGCAATTCAGCTGAATTTACTTTCCTACTTAATTTAACAAGTTGCAACATTTTCTTGTTCTCTTACAAAAACAACTTTTAGCTATTTGCAGTATTGTTTAATTATATTAAGTAATATATTAAGTCACTGTGTAGCCTTAATCAACAGAGGCATTGCTACCAGGAATTGAGCCCATTGCAGCAAAGGCCCACTACACTTGGTCACCGATTGCTATTTCTCCCTTAACTTTGTGCTTCATCACAAGCCTCTTAAAACTCCAATTAAGCTAGCAGACAAGGGTGAGCCCAGCAAACTATGCTTAAAAGCTGTCCTTAATCCTTAAAAGTAAACACAAACCTATCTTTGGTGAGTTTGAATAGAAAAGCAAACCCTTGCAACAGAATACTCTGACAAGATTTCATTGTCCCAGCCCTTGAGAGCTAAAGCAAAGTCGCATGCTTTAAAAAGTAGAGCTTATACTTTAGAAAGCTCTTCATTCCCTCACCTAGATTGCCTCTCTATTGTGTGCTGGCTGCTTTGTTATGGGGCTTGGGCAATTCAGGGTGAAGACTTTAAGCTCCTCTTCTAGAAGACATGAATTGAAATATTTTTAATTGAGATTATATATGTATACCTTGAGAAATGTGTACAATGCTTGTCTATCTTAGTTTGACATGCATTTTAAATAAAATAGGAACTCAGGTAAGTAGTATTTAACAGATCCTTTAAAAAAGAAAAAGCTATACTCCAAAGTTAAATACAACTTTTTAAATGTTCCACTTTTTATTTCATTTGTTTGGTGTTCCATGCTTTTACTGATGCTGTTCAAACAATCTCAAAAGAGGTTAAATCTTCTTTATCTACTCTAAAACACAATTCCATAGGACTTTAAGAATTTATATATCTCTACTCTATGCAGATCTCTTCTTTTCTTCTCTTTCCATCAACCGTACTTATTTTTTACGCTATAGATTGTAGAAGAATATGCACCATGTTATTTATTTAGCATTTTATTGCCTTTGACATTCTTTTGAACTGAGACAGAGGGAAATGCTATATGTTAGGCCAGGCAATGATATACAGACAATCATGTTTCATCCACAGCAAGAAGAGTCAACCAGCATTCTATACATTTATAAAAAACGTGAAGGTATTGCTAGTGGGTTTTCTTTTCTATAGAACCATTGACTCCTTTAGGTCCCATGATTCAACTTTTCTCTAAGCGCCATGAATAAAATATATTATTATTCATTGCTAAAAAACACTTCCAACTAAAGAAAAAGGGTAAGGAGCCATCAAAAGTAACTCAAAAGTGGGTTCTTCCTTCAGTTTCTGACACCCAAAAAGACTTGATAAACCCACAAATATATAACTATATAAGCTACTATACCGCAATTTTACTTTTGAAAAGCTGCAGCAATTCATGATACAGAATTATAACATGCACGAGGTAAGGATAGCTCTGCTTTGATTGTTGCTGCACCTCTTGCTCCTGGCTCAGACTGTCAGGAAGCAGATTCCCAACAAATCTTAGTTAAAAGGGTGTTGAATAATTTGCATTTTCATTTTACTGCTTTGAAATTTTCCCTCTTTATTTTTGATTCATTATGTAAAATTCATGAGCATCTAAATATATGGCCATAAAGTGAACCTAAGGTGCTCTTGATTTTAAATAATTATGAACAAATTTTTTTTACTAGTTTGAAAAAGAGGAAGAGAGAGAGGAAGAAAAGAAACTCTTGAAACAGTAACGCAATGATGTGTCACGTAAGCACCACTTAATGAAGCACACATGGAAATTCGACATGAATTCCTTCCACACGTACAGCAGCCAACAAACTACATAACGGTAACGGGGAAAAAAGCTTCTCTTCACCTAATTCAGGTTTATGTAAGGTCCCTGGATTTTTTAAATTAAATTCAGGACATATTTATTTTAAGTTTTGGTCTTTTAATAAATGCTAAGTGGTGATAATGACCAATGAAAATTCTTCCAACGCAATTATTAAATCTATGATTCCAGCTATATATTGAGCAAATACTAATTAGGTCAGCATTCAGAAAAACAAAAACTGACCATGTATTGTTCCTTAAGTATATATCAAATGTTTTCAATTTAATTTTGCTTATTTTATATTCCACTGCACTGATATTATAATGTACTTTGGGCCATTCAGTGTTCACAACATGAATTTTCATTTTAGGCCTCATTGGATGTGTTCCTTTATGCATTTCAAGGCAATGTTTATACGGGAAATATATTCTGTAAATTTACCCTTAACCATAGTATTGTTGCAAAATAAAATTCACTAGGTAAGGAAAAGAAACTATTATCAGAGATGATATCTTATAAATCAGTCAATGTACAATAAGTCACTGAATTATTTTATTATTCAGTTAGTTTACTCACAACACACTTAAAAAATTGATCAAAATTGAAAGCCTTTTGTAAAACACAAAAATCATACTGTCTTATTGATTTATATTGAGCTAAAAAAAGGGAAAGTATCTACTTTGTTTCTACCATTAATCCTCAATTTTTTTCCAATCTATTACCTAATCCATTTACGTTGAAGCTAAGAAAATATGTACGTATGATTCTTAAATATGATTGAATAAATAAAGTGAACTTCATTGCAAATTAATCACTTGACATTTCATGTTTAACTCTGCTCATTCATGATCACTTTAGAAAGACAGCAGACTTTTGCCAAATGTGTCATTAATATTTTAGAGTTCAATTTATGAATGAGTCTATGTTCTGAAAATAAAATGGCAGTTAATGAAGTTATTAGATGAGCATATCTCCTATAATTGCACTGATTTTAAAACTATTGAGCCCTTATGAATACTTTTTAAATTGTTTTTTTTGTTTATTTGTTTGTTTTTAGAGATGAGGTCTCACACTGTCTCCCAGACTGAAATGCAATGGCATGATTATAGATTACTGCAGGCTTGAACTCCCAGGCTCAAGCAATCCTCAAGCGTAGCTGAGTAGTAGCTAGGAATACAGGTGTGAGCTCCCACACCCGGCCTTGTAACCTTCTGAATACTCTTAAAGCAAAAGTTTTCTTTCTTTTATTAAACTCTTTTACATGAGCTCAATGTAACATTTATTAAAGGAATGAATAAAACAAGGCCCTATTTCATGAAAGCTTACCTTGAACTGGTCCATTTTGGATGATTTCTTTCATTATCTCAGTTTCCTGGCAGGAAAAAATATTAATGAGCATTACCATTGTTATCAGAGCATACTAAACCTATTGGTGGGTATACACTGTTAGGTGTTGTACAACCAATTTAGGTGTTATATAATCCAAAGTGACCTCACCGTTTGCAATTTACTCTTTAATGTGCTTTGAAATACTCATGTGAAATGCTGCATTAATGAAATTGCTAAAGACTAGATGTACCCATTTGTTTTGATGATTTTTATCACTAAATAATAATTTTGGAATGGAGAGAAAAATGCAATAATTTTTTATGGTAACAAAGAAAAAATAATCAATAATCAAGGTAAATTAAAATCATGTTTAATCAGTGTGGATTAATGTTACCTCTAATCTTTTCATCACAAGAGCTATCCCAAATGATTGTTCAGTGACTTTCCTCGGTAGCTTTAATACAGATATTTCTATGTTGCCTACCAATGTGGTTCGGCCCTCAGTAGGGAGGCGAGGCACTCATCAATTCATTCTACACACAGTGTGCACAAAGTGCATCCCAGTTACTACAACAGAAACAAATATCGACCTTTCCTCAAGGTATTTACGTTTTGGTGAAATAGACAGACAACAGCACAATTAATGTCACTATTATATAATAAGACCTGTTATAGAGACAAGCACAAAGTGTCATGCATACAAACAAAGAAAGAGAAATTCATCCTGCCTAGGAATCAAGGAAAACTTCACAGAGAGGACGAAGTTTTGACCTGGGCCTTGACATTCATGTGGCATTTTACCAGATGGAAAGGTGGAAGGACCACTGGGGACAGAGGAATTATCAACTAGCTAAACAGAGAAGCATAAAAGAGCATGGTGTGTCTGGGGAACAGAGACTGGTCTTATATATCAGAAGCATTATGGCCAGGTAGAGGGGGTAGATGCTGGTAGGATATATGTCTTTAAAACTAGTAGCTCAGAACCGATTCATGAAAGGCCGGTGTGCCATGGTTAAGAATATTGGATTATATTCTGGAGATAAATTGGAGCCACTGAAGTTTCAGATTTTCTGAAAATAAGAAGGCCTAGGTAACCTGAGAGGATGGGGTAAAGTTTGCCTAGATTTTAACATGACAAACTGGAATCCAAGGGAGTCTTTTTCCTACGATGGTACAATTATTTTGTGGAGCAAGGCAAAGGATTGCTAAAATGAGCTAATGCCAGAAAAAAAGTAAGTGAAAAAGTATTTTACTTAGCTTTTAATTGTCTAGTTTATATATATATATATATATAATATATATACAGAATATATATACACACACATTATAAAATTTAATTTTAAAACACTATTTCCATGAGCATTTTTAAATTTAAGCCAATACTTTATACTGTTAATCAAGATGATTTCTAATCTTTCCAACCTGAAAGTCTTTAAAGGATACTTTAAGAAAATAACAAATTTATACTTGAAAATGTAACATTTATTTTATAACATAATAGTTTTAAATTGTTTTTTAATAATTTGAATAACAGCAGAGCTATGCGTGTTGGAGAAAGTCAACCATTATTATTTCCTGCCATTTAGACTTACATTGGAAGAGACTCTGTATGGAGGAGAACACTGGTAGATCCTGTTAGATTTCTCTATGCTGTTGGGACATGGCTTTGTGGCATGCCGTTTTCCCCGTCCATCAGACCTACTTGCCATGGCACATCCATTATTGGTAGCATTTTGGTCCTTGAAGAGTGGGTAGCATGCATGGGATACCAGTCTATGAGAAATAAAGGAAGAGCAAAAGTAATATTCAGTAAAATGTCATAATATCCTGTCTAAATTCAATTTTATGGAATTAAACATTCATAAATTATTCTGGGTACTTACATGCATAAGTTTCAGAATATCAACTGACTCCAACACAGAAGCTCAGTAACATTACACTCCTCCCCACCCCACTCTTATTTCTTCATTATAATTTTTAAAATCTTGCTTCAATCCATTTTTAATAAATAATTCTATCTTTAGTATAGATTTGCCTGAAGATGACAAGTGGCCATCAATAAATTTTGTGATAGTATTATCAACAGGGGAAGGCCTCCTTCAACCTGTGTATATACAGTGTGGAAGAGTTAAATTTAATATGGAAAAGACAATGAATTTGATTATTCCCAGATGGTATATTCTGATAAATTATATAAATTTTAGAATTAAGGATTTTTCTTTTGTTTTGCTGTTTTTATATTTTTATTGTTATACATACCTTCTCAAAAGACTCCAATTATTGTATGTTTGTGGTTCATGGTACTTTGGGGGGAAAATGTAATACTAATATAATATTAAAAATTAATAAAGTGAAAGTTTATCATATGTATATATTACACAAAAGACAAGGAAGTTGATTTTGATTTCTGATTTTGAAACTGAACATAACAAAGTATAACTTATTTGGCTCCAACTCTAACATAATCCTATTTAATAAAGAGAGAGTAAGGGAGATAAAATCATGGAATTGATTTTATGTGATGCTGAAATGGTCATAGACGTACCCTCTAGGTTTGGTTCAGTAAATGTAATAGTGTCCAACAAAGTATGAGAATCTGAGATAGAAGCATGATTAAAAACACTTAAAAAATCTTTCATTAAACATGTTTCCTTTGCTAAATATTCAGTGCTATGAACTGAATTGTGTCGCTCTAAAATTCATATTTATGGTAAAGCACTAAAAGCCAATGCAATGATATTTGGAGGTGTGCCTTTGGGAAATTAGATTTAAATGAGGTTATGAGGGTAAGGCCATCATGGATAGGGTTAGTGCCCTTATAAGAAGAGGAAGAAATACTGGATCTCACTCTCTACCATGTGAGGACAGGGCAAGAAGGTGGCCGTGTGCAAGCCAGAAAGAGGCCCTTACCAAGAACCAAATTAGCCAGCATCCTGATCTTGGATTTTGTAGTCTCTGTTACATAAATGTCTGCTGTTCAAGCCACTTAATCTCTGGTATTTTGTTACAGCAGCCCAAGCAGACCAATACAATGAGATTTATTTGGGTCTCAAAGATAATTTACATCTTTAAGCTCCCAAAGGCCTTTTATTTTTATCATAGTGCAAAACAGAAGCCAACCACACACTACCACAGCAGGAAGATATCAGCCCAAGTTGCCCATGTGAGGCACCACTTTATTAGGCAAAACATATGAAAAAAATTAAATAATTTATTGTCATCCATCAATATCTGGCACACTCTTCCATAGCATCTAACTTTTCTATAGAAGACCCAGAGCACTGAGTGGGTGATGAAGGAACAAGTGAGCAATAGACACGTACAATCCACGTGATATACCACTGGTTATCAGCTGCATGATATACCACATGATATACCACTGGTTATCAGTTTCCTTAGCTACATAACTCAGATCTTAAATAGATTATCTCTTATAGTAGACACAAGGATGCTGTATGGGTGTCAGGCTACTTATAAGGAAATGCAATCTGCCATTTTTCATCAAATGGGATGGGGAAAGTTAATGAATGATATTGATGAGTTTAGGCAACTGTAACTTATTTCTTAATTTTATTCTTCTGATTTTTAGTCTAATTTTATCTGGCAGTATCTATTTCTCAACCTGTATAACTAACTGAAGGGCACAGCAGAGATATCAGCAACATGGATTATTTTATTCCTTCTACGGGGACTCCATAGAACCATTTGGCTCAGAACAACAAGAGTCTTCAAAAGTAAAACTCATATTAATTTAGCTAAAAATGTATATATTCTTCAATAATTGTTTCTAATAGCTTCTAATCTCAGTAGATATCAAATATAGTATACATTTAAATATAGTATATATAATTATATTTATATAGATGTAGCATATGTATTTCTAAATTTTTTTTGTAAAAATTTTGAAAAGAATTTTTTCCCTCATTCTAACCCAAAGCAGCAGCATAAGACTCCTAGAAACACATTTTGGGCAGCTATTTACCCACGTTTTCTCAGGTACCACCAAGCCCTATCAACGCTTCCACTGTTGCAGCCGTGACGGTTCTTGGCACAGCAAGAGATCAAATTCTGAGGGGACAGGTTGGCGGTGTATCGACCCTCAGACTGAATCGCTATTCGGTCAGCTGCCACACCTGTTTCAAATAGAATATTCATTAATATTCAAATGACACATAGTATTTCTAATAATTTACACAGCCTTTTTTTTGAACCCTAAACTAGTCTTCAAAACTGTGTATAATTTAAAATCAAGACCAGATACCAATGAATAGATTTATATATTCCAGCCAGTTTAATTGTGGCATAATTTCAGTTATAATTTTTGCACTATTTTGGTATTGCTTCATTGTCTTACTGGCTTCAAGGACTTTCCTAGTTCCTTGTTCCTTTTATGTTCTATATACTGCTGAACTCTTCATTAAGACATATGTCAAATGAAACTCTTCAAGGGCAAGAGCCATATGTTGCTTACATTTCTACTTCCTACATCTAGAATAGTGTCTTACATATAGTCATGGGTAAATTTTTTTAAAATGATTGTAACTAAACTGGGGAAATCAAGAAAACTGATCATAGAAATATTATTGGAAATACCATGTTAATCTGGTATATTGGAGTAAATTGAATCCTTGGTTTTTAAACTGGTATCTAACTTAAATACCTGGGAGACTATACTTAATCTAACCTGGATTAATATGAATTTTATGCAATATCTAAAAGTTACATAGCACATTTTTATGCTCATAATATGAATGAAAATGAAAATCATTATCTTAAACTTATTTCAGTAGACACAGAATTCAGCTTGTTTATACATAGATATGGAACAAGGTGAAGTATTACTAGTTATAGTTGTTATAATTAACTATATAACTATTGATTACTAATATTAGTTATAAATAATATGGTTTTTATATAGCTGTAAATATAATTATATATATTCTATAATATATATAACTATATATGTAACTAATAATATACAATGGTATATATAACTAATAAACAATTTAACTACTATTTGTTATAACAGTTATTAACCAATATTATTAGTTATATATTTATATACACATTAACTTTTTATGATTAAACCTTCTACTCTTCTCTTTACATAATTTTCCGGCATTGTTGCTGTTGTCAGTTCATTTCTTTCTGTAACACATTTGCTCAACAACTGCTAGGTAACAGGCCCTGTAGCACTAGAAATCACAATGATGAACAAGAAACAAAAAAGACATATTAATAGTTCTGCCCTCGTAGAACAATAGACTAGGGAAACTAGTCAGCCAGTAACAAAAACTTACACATGCCATCATTTGATCATGCTACCATGATAAACTAATGCGAGTGATAAGATCATAAAAAATTGGGGTGAGTGCCATTTCAGTACAGATTTTTTGTTGTTGTTAGATACCTGATACAGTCTCATTCTTGATGTTTAATTTCTTTTCACTTTTAATTAAAGGTAACAAAGTACTAACTTTTCTTCTATCCAATTCACTTTTTTCAGTGGAAGTTGCAGTTTTCTTCTCATCAAAATTGTCAGTGTACTGGAATCTCTCAAGGTGCTAATTTAGTTTTCTAAAATAATTCCTATTCAAATAGTTCATTTACAGATTATCTCTTTATATACATGGTACGTATGTAACTACATATATGTATAATGCTGTAGTGCAATTGCTGACATGTTTTAGATCCTCCGTATGTGTTAAACCTAATTCCTTCTCAATTCCCATCTATTATTGTGCTAGGATATATTTCATAGGAGCAAATGGCATTATACTACCACTCCTGATATTCTCAAGAAAATAATTCCCTATTTCATAAAAAAAAAATAGTAACTCTTTGATACCTTGACATTCAGCACAAGAGTTCAAAATCAAATTGAAATTTTAAAAATGTTGGTGTAGCTGTTCTTTCATACAGGAAATACTTTTATAGTGCAGAGAAAATAGTGGTTAAGTTGTTAGAAGCCTGGCTTTTAGGATTATTTCTGATACTTCTTGTCTTTTCACCTATTTGGGCCTCCCTTCTAAAAGCCAGAGGCTTGAAAAGGTGACTGCTACAATCTCTTCCAGCCCCATGAATCTGTAGGTTTCAACTAAAGGCTAAGTGTTTTCAATTCTAATGTTACGTAATATGTTGCTCTTCTACAGACATTTCTGAATCTCGAAGAAGGTTTAGTGCAAATTCACTTGAAATATTTACAAAAGGTCAGAAGATTGAAGAGTGATTCAGTTCTGCCAGTTGTTTTTCACTCCCTTCTTGAAAACTTCCGTCGGGCATTGCCTCTGAGACACGCTGTATTGTTGTCTCTGCTTCTTTTATTCTGTCTCCAAATAGACTCTGTGACATGTATTACTCCCACCACTCCAAACACCTTTATCTCTTCTGCTTCTGACAAATGGTTTGAATTTATTTGGTTATATAACTTTTTTACATATGTACATATTTTAAGTCTTATTTATTCCATTTCATAACTTTCAGTGTCTCTGAAAAATATTTTTTCTTATTGTCACTAGTACTTCTTGACATAATTTTTTTAGATCTTTATATTTTTTTCTTTATCTAACACACCCACAAAAAAGTAGTCTGATTTACCATACTGAATACACAGGATACAAAACTGTGTCCTCCGGAACCACAAAAGGCTTACAAACCCTCTCTCTGGTGTTCTGGTGAATTGGGTAGGAGGACAATTCAGACTTAGCCCCATGCAGAGGACCCCACAATATACCCTCCAGCCTAGCAAGTTGCTCTCAGTATTTCACCACTAACATTATTCCCTAGACATCTTCAGAAATACTGGGCTAACCTAAAGTTAAGGCAAAATTCTTATATATTACCTAGAAGTTGTAATACCTTAACCACACGAACATAAAATGAAAAATGATTTATTTGATTGAATCTCCCCCCAGTCATCTGAAACAGGACTCAGAAAGACCTCAATGTGGGTCCCTAAAACATTAAGGACAACCAGATAGCCAGAGAGTGTGTACACTTGGCATGTGGACTACAGTGTGGAATTAATAGACTCGGCCACTCCAGAGGTGAGTGTGGCTAACGTGATGGTTCTGCCCAAAGCACTGTGGGATGATCTGGTTGATACTACGGAGCAATGATATGTACACAAAGATATCAGCACTTTTCTGTCCCAGGGTGTGTCGCTCTTAGAGAGCTGGCCTCTTTAAGAGCATTATTTCACAGTGCTTCAGTGGGTTAAACTGTTAGAGCACCCTTAAAGTTACCTCCAGACCCTAGAGCATAGTTTCATGAAGATATGCGATGGCAGCCAATCATCATGTTATGTCTTATTTAATTGCTGAAATATAACCAATACTCCTTTGAGGATAGTTTTAGACACCAAATCTTGGGGTTAACCTGAGTAATTCACTTATTAGATTTGTGAACTTACATGAATAGAGCTATAAAATAGGCATTCCTTACATTTTTTTAGAAATTGTAGCATTCATTTGGAAGCTACCCTTTTTAAAACATCACTTATATTACTTTTTTGAGTCAGAACCTATATATTTACTTACATTTATTTAAAATGACATAAACCCACTTGATCCATTATTATTTAAAGTCTTATTTTGCACCAAATTAGTTTAATAACTAAATATATTTTGCAAATTTATAAACAGAAAAAAATAAGGATTAGGTGGGTGTGTCCATATGTGTATTAAGATTACAGATAACATTATAAATGAAGAAGAACGTTAATATTCTTTTTATCATCTGGCCTTAACTCTCAATAGACAAATTTTAGCAACTTTATTTTGTTGCTCCTTTGATTCACTGTCTATTTAAATTTAGACTCTAAAAATAAAAACCAATTTTGAGACTAAAAACTGAAATTTTTTATGTAATCTTTAGGTTGCTTTCTCCAGTCAGAATGTTATTTTAATTGATCATATGTTCATATTTACATATTCAGATTTTAAAAACCTTTTAATTATTGCTCCAGTCTCTGGAGTCAAGTGGGGAGTTTATAAGGAAGTAATTTAAATGATTTCATTACTTGCAGTAGAAAATGCCCAGGATGCAGCACAATTTTTTTGATCCAACGGACCATGAGTCCAACCAGGCCACTTATAAGAAGCGACAAAAAACTCTGGAAGATCAGTTGTTGCAGGTAAAGAAGCCTAAAGAGAAAGGACAGGCATATGTGTCAGATTTTCTCAAATGTGTCCCAATAGCCATCATAAGAAAATGTCACACCCTTTTATAAAGTTTATAATTATTTTTTACATTCAAGTTTCTAAATGAAGTACAGTTATGTAGGATTTCTATTTCACTCTGCTTAAAAATGACAATTCAATTTAGGGAATCATATCATAATACAAAATCTTAAGAAAAATACATAGAATGCATTTCCTGGGTTACTGTGCAGTGCAATAATTTCAGCCAATGTTTCTGTCATCTTGAATCAGTTTTGCTCATCCATAGAAAAGACTACATGGTGTTATCTAAATTTGTCCTTATAAACGACATTTACTTTTCTGTCCCTCCTATTTTGGAGAGCGTGTGTGATTTGAGGTGAAATTAATTTTGAAAGGACGTATTTATGGCAACTATATATTAACACATTTGGAGCCCCAAGGAAAACATCAATTTTACACCAGTTATTAGGAAATGAAACTAGGGTAAATTGCCTGATATTTGTAAAAGCCTTGAGGCTTAAAATGAACTTCAGACCAAATATATAAGACCATGATGTCTTTTTTTTTTTTTTTTTGAGACAGAGTCTCACTCTGTTGCCTGGGCTAGAGTGCCTTGGCGTCAGCCTAGCTCACAGCAACCTCAAACTCCTGGGCTCAAGCAATCCTCCTGCCTCAGCCTCCCGAGTAGCTGGGACTACAGGCATGTGCCACCATGCTGGGCTAATTTTTTCTATATATTTTTAGTTGTCCAGCTAATTTCTTTCTATTTTTAATAGAGACGGAGTCTCACTCTTGCTCAGGCTGGTCTTGAACTCCTGACTTCGAACAATCTTCCAGCCTCGGCCTCCCAGAGTGCTAGGATTACAGGCATGAGCCACCGCACCCAGCCAAGACCATGATGTCTTAAGAGTCCATGTTGAAGCCCTAGCAGAGTCAATTTTGCCTGCAGTCTTTCCAAGAAGGCAAAATAAATTGTATAAAACTTGCTCTGTTCATGTCATTCAAAGGAAACCTACAACACAGTAGTCTGTTTTTTCCCTAAACCTTTCTAAAAAGTGATGACTTTCACTTCCACAAATAATTAGGCTTGAACCAAATAAGGATTTATTAATTTTTCATTAGTCATGTATACATGTTCACAAACACACACCCCCCCCATCATTTTTTGAGAGTGCTTTAATGTTTTCAGAGTGTTTTAATACTTATTATTTTATCTTCTCAGTACCCCTATGTGATATAATCAGAGAAAATATTACTATCTCTTTTTTATGAATGAGGAAACTGACTTTTAAAAGTTAAAAGACATGCCAAGTCCTCTCAACTAAATAAGAGATACTCATGGGACTAGACTCAGGTTTCAGAGTCTATCATTTCTCTGCTTTATCAGAAATAATTAGATAATTTGCAGCTGAAGTAAAATGTCTGTAAAAGATAAAATTGTACCTATTTAAAAGTTTTATGATTGTACATTAAACAAGTCAGTTTACTGATCTGGTATCTTGCAAAAAAATTACTTCTGACAAGTACATAATAGCTTCAAAGACTAAAGCAAGGAACACTTAGAATTTACATGTCTGCATGAAAAGGTGTCTATCCAAAATAATTTATAAATTTGGATTTTAATGCGGGAGTTCAGTTTTAATTTAGAGAGCTATTACCACATGATAAGAAAGTTGTTAAATCCTGAGTTCCATTACTAAAAACTCTGCTGTTTAGATGATGCAAGAAAGTGCCAAAAACATCAAGCAGATCACATAGCATGCTTGCATAATAATTTCTTGAGCAGTATCTTGGAAAGCCAGGTAGTTTGGGGGTTCCATTGGCATCAGATGGACCACATTGCAGAGCCTTAAGGTTGGAGTGGAGCAAAATAAATGTATTGCTTTAAGTAGATAGCTTGAGAGATATGGATTGACTCTTCAAAAGTGTCTTCCTAACTGGGACAGAAACACACATATAATTCATACCTTCCAATGGTATTAGCATTAGCTTATCAGTGTGCTTTTAAGCATTTATAATACTAGGTTGCCTCATGTTTCCAGAAAAATAGGTGGTGTCAGTGGTTATTTTAATTTCCCACTTTAAAATTCCAATTTAATAATATCACTAGGATATTTGCTTTCTGCTCTGTTGATGCAATGAAGATACAGCTTACTTCAAACATATTTCAGCAGGGTTGGGTTATTTAGAGTTCGACTTCCACGTTGGAAAGCCTATCAAAGTGCTTTTCACCTAGGAGATACTCAATAAATATCTGATAACAATAATGAGATACATATCTATTAGGGAGAGTTCATCTTTTAGAAATATGCTTTTCTCCTGAAGGTACAGTAAGTTAAATTATAATACCAGCATGCATTTGTTCCTTTCATTATTGTATTATTCTTTAAAGATAAAAAAATATGAATGGCTAATCATTCCCCATAAAATAAGGCAATAAAGAAACAACAAGCAAAATGGCATTTTTATTAAAAAGTACAGTTACCAAACCACAAAGTCAGATCAATTCATAAACTGATTTATGAAAATTTTTACCATTTATTTAATATACTTTTCCTAAAAATGAGCCCCTAGGATTTGAGGCCCAGCAGGCAGATATATTACCTTGCAATTTTATTTGCCTCATGATATCAGATAATCTGATATAATAAACACAGAGAAAATTCTATATCCAATTATTTTGTAATTACTATATTCCTCTGTAAAGTAAAAGTGGTTTTTAGAGTTTGTAAATAAAGATAAGCATCACAGAATAACAACTTTTAGAAACTGGTAATAGAAGTTTGGTTTCAATGAATAATACATTTATTTTAACTTAATTTTTATTTATTTATTTATTTTTTTTTGCCAAAGGACAGCTTAATTAAGCAAAAGAATTAAAAGGATCAGCTGAGAGAGAGTGACGGAAATTCCAATATGACATTGGCTTAAATAAGATTAAAATTTATTGTTAAGAAAACTTATACTATTTCATGTGGATATTTTTAATTCCTTTAACTATAATGTTAAAAAAAATTTATTTATGATTTATATTTCCAAATCAGTATTAGCCAAATTTGAGGTTAAATTTGCTTCAGTGTTTCTTTTTAAAAATTAGAAATTAAAGATATTGTGGGCAAATATGAGAATTAAATGCAATGATAAATACTGGAACATTTTTTACAATAACTTCTTGCTTAATTAAACTAAAATCTCTAAAGGAGTGATGCAAATGTAGTCACAGAACAGCTTGAGAAAAACGGATGCATTTTCTCAAGAACCTCAGAATAAATTCTGAACATTCTTACCATTGGGTCTACATCTATATATTATCCACTGTGTAAATCACCTCCTCAAACTCCATTCACACTTTCCCGCCACTGAAATTTAGATGATCAGAGTGAATGAAATAATGCAACAGAAAATATAATTCTGTTCTGACCTTCACAGTCTAAGGTCAGTGGCCATAAATAGTAAGAAACTCCTGAACTATTTGATAGTGGGGAGGAAAGGGCTAATTTTCTGGTTGCTAATAGCTAAATGAATTTCTCGTCTTCAACAATATTTGCCTTTACGCCTTAACTTTTCAATAGGTATCCTTTGATACTTTTCTAGTTACTAATTATATAGAGTAATTTTTTAGCGTTCTACTTCTTGTAAATATAAATATGTAATTCTCCCCTTTCTTCACAGAATATAATTTTTATCTCAGCATATGCACGCTCAGAAAAATGACTACATTTCCCTCCCTGCAACCCCCCAGGCTGCTATTACTAAGTTCTGACCTATGGAATGTTAAGCAGAAGTATCATTTGGCAGTCTGAAAACTTTCTTAAAAAGACAGCTGGCACTTGACTTTTACTCCTTTTTCATGATCTTTTGTTGGCAGAAATTTGGGCATCATAGATGGACACAGGGCAGTCTTGTTGAACCATTATATGACCTTGGAAATACAGACCCTGGGCATTGGAGAAACAAGAGCACTGGGTATCCAACACCACAGAGTACAATTCCAACACAGAGCCATTGACTTCCAGATTGTTCATGAGAGATCAGTTTCTATCTTATTTAAGCCACTGTCATTTTGGAATTTTGTCACTCTCAGCTGAGCCTAATTATAACTAATACTGCATACATAATTATCATTAAAGCTGCTAGAGCAATGCTATATTTCATTGAACCTAAGACATCATCAAATATCAGAAAGCATCCTAACTTCAGAGGTGTTAAAAAGTAAAAAAAAAAATGTGCATCTGGAAATGGATGAACTATGATATTTTCTAAAATGAGTTCCTTAGAATACTAGTTCTGAGGAATTTTAATAGGTGATTACAAAAAGAGTTGATTAATCAAACAAGTATAAGAAACCCTGGTTTTCAAAATTAGATTTTTGCTTTCACTGCAAAATTTTTTATAAACTGCTCATGCACGTGAGGCTCTAAAAAGTAGAAATAATGTTCCTTATTTTAAATGTTCATAATTTGGCCAAATGTAAAATATTTTATTTCATATCTTTTTTTATTGTGAAGCAGATCAATAAACTGGAGCCTTATGGGACATACTTTAGTATCAACAAAACATAGTATGAACAAAACAGACCCAGACATGCAGAGGCCAGAGAGTAGGTGCCTGTTATATCTACATACAAAATCACTTCAGGAATCTACTTTTTAGCAGCCTAAATATTTGCTCATAGAGGAGGAAAAGTAAATTTTCACATTTCTTTTTGAAGATCTGTCCTGCAGTGATCAATTCAGTCCCACTGTGTTGTTCGAGTCATGTTCAATTATACCACAGCCCTTTGCATCAGACTGTGACTAGGACAGAAAAATTGAAAACCAGAAAAACTTGATTTGAAACATAAGACATTCATTCTGCCACAAGTGCAGGTGAATAAGGAGCGAGGCTGGATATATATTTTCTAAAGTTTACCAAAGGATGTGAGGTCCCATTCTGGAAAGGAGGGACACAGGGAAACAAAAGAGACTTGAGGAAACATAAGTCAATGTTTTGATGCTCTTTGAATTTTAAAATTCTTAATTCAGTGACAGCAAGAACAACCGGCATCCTATTCTGGCCTTGGCTTTTTTCCTACGTGGACGAGAAGATTCTGGGATGAGCTCAGGGAAATACGTACTTAAACATAGAGTCCACTGTAACATCTGGCCGTGCCCTGTTCTGTAGCACCGTTAGCACTTACTGCGTTTGAAAAGCCTGACGCCATATGCCTCATGTTCATGAGTGTGAGAGCTAAACATCAACTTTGTGGGGAAATAAATTGGTCATTTTTGTTTAATGTTATAAAAGTACATAACTATATAACTCTTTTTTCACTTTCATAGTCACTGTTTTGGATTCTATAGAGGCTTCTGTTTATACAGGTGATGTGTTTTGGGAGCCAAGAAGGAGATGTTTGTTCAGATATTGTTTGTTCAGGGTTATTCCTAATCAGATAAAAAATTTTCATAACCTATGAGCAGTAAAAACTAAACGTGGAAGTATTTACTTGGATTTTTCCAAAGGTATTTCTCATGCCTCAGTAGTTGCTATCATTGAAATATATTTCAGAAAGTAAAAAACAAATTCCTCATATTGTAACTAACGACTAGAGAAATACATTCAATTACCTGCTATGTGTTATATAGACAATGATAAAGTATTATCTAGATGATTAAGTGAGTTTTTCATTTCTCACCTCAAAGATCAGTGACATTAAAAGTTATCATATAATATGTAAAATATTATTTCACTTTAACTTCCAACAAACCATGGAAAAATGATAACATTATTTTTCTTTGTAAGTAATGCCAAAATATTCATTTATATTGGATGACTGAGAAAAGATGTTTGTATAAGCTTACGAAGAGGTTGACTCGAACAATTTTAGAACATTTTTACTTACGTTAATCTGATGCTATATAATATATCTACAGGTTTTAAATGCTATACCAGCCTCCTTAATATTTCTATACTTCTGTGCTAGCTTTAGTAACCTAATTATTCTCTTTGGGGAATAAACGGAAACAATAACAAAACAAATTTTAACTGAGCCAAGTACAAAAATGAACTCAATTTTCACATTTCTGTGTAAAAATAGAATTTTTCATTCAAAATATTTTCTATATTTTTAATTAGGATATATCACAGTGAAACTTCTGGGAGCTATCCCCCAAATTCGAAAACACTTGAACATTATGTCTAGAAAAACAATCAGGTATGGAGTTGGTTTGATTTGATTTGATATGATATGATTTGATTTGTTATAAGAGCATAGTGGAAGAACTTTCAAGTTCACCAGAAATATATAAACTCCATCAGAGCCAATAAATCCAGGGCTATATTTTTCTTTACGAAATAAAATTCTCCAAATAATGAAAGTTGGGATAATTTAGTCCTTGCAGAATTGGCCTGTTTTAGAACCTTGCTATTCTCCCAAGGTTAATACAAGGCAGAAAGAACAACTTTATATATCACATAACAACATTTATTTAATATTTTACTGTATTCTGGGTAGTGCATAAGCACTTCTTACTCAGCATTTCATGGGACTTGTACAACGGAGCTAGGCATTACCGCCGTTATCATTTTATGGAGAAGAATACTGTGGCTGTAAGTAGAGGAGCCAGGAGACTGAAGCACCCTGGCTCCAGAGCTCGTGCTGTTCCTGATGTGTGGAGTGCTACCACAGGAGCGAACATACTGGCTACGCACACCTTTTGACATGACTTCAACTGCAATGTTCCTGCTGGCTCTCAAGGACCTCAGTCAATGACAGTTTTGCATATAGTCATAACAATTGGCTGCCTAAATTGTTTTCTTTTTGAGATGCTGAGAAAGTTCTATTTTTCCCCAGAATACACTTCTGCTCCCTCCAGCTCTCTGATTTCAATATCTTAGCTTAAGCCAGTATTTCCTAAAGTATGCTCTGTGTAGAACCTAAATCCTGGGGAATATTCATAGTCATTATAAACAAAAAAAAAAAGAAGGAAAATAAAAGAAAAAGTTCCTCATCCTGCAAATTTAGGAAACATTGGGTGAGGAAAAAAACCTGTTAATACAGTAAGCATTCTCAACATCGCCAATATATTAATACTTCCCAATATATTAATACTAATGAATAGTGTGACTCTTCAGAAGAAAGATATACCATTTCACAAATTCAATTGACCATAGATGGGATGGTTATAGTTCTGCAAGTTGGGAGCTGTACCAGGAAGCCTAGCTCCAAGTTCAAGTAGAGGCTGGAATTCATCCTTTGCTGTGCTTGCCAAGCCCTTTGCCTTGGTATATCACTGTTTGTGTTGGGAGGGGTTGTTTTTCCAATTCCCTGAAAGGACGCTTCTATTTGTCAAGCCCTGTGCCCTCAGGACTACATCAACTCACAGAGGAGCTCTCTTCTCTATTTCTCATCCAGGAGCTGCACGGTCTAGGCAGTGCCCCACAACCTTCTCCCTTTCCCTTCTTTAACTTCCTCTGACCCACTGTGCTTGTACCCAGGGAGAACTATAAGTTTATGTTTCTTTCTGTCTGCCCTCACTTAGGATTGCCATCTAGGAACTACCCCCTCCCAAAGCCTCAGGTTATCTTTTTCCAATTTCTCACTGTCAATATATTTCTATTCCTCATTGTTACTAACCACATTCTGCAAAAACTTGTTTGGATTGAACCAATCATATAGGTTAAACAGATTTTTCACATTTACATGATCATGGAATATTGAACACATTACAAGAATAATGACTTATGCTAAGGAATGAAGCCAGGAAACCAGCCAAGGAAAGTAAGAGCTTTCCCAGGAATCTAGGATGACTCATGGCTCATCTTTCCTTTCTCACTCAGGGAAATAATTCCATGAATCCCAACTCTTATCCAGGCAATGTGGCCAAGGAAATGGAGATATTTTGGGGTAGAGATGCAGGGAAGTTTCTCAGTATGCCTGAAATCCTACCATTGTTGGCAGCTGTCTACCCTGTCTTGTAGTCCATCATATATTAAGAAATGATTTTAGCTAGGTGTGGTGGCTCACACCTATAATCCCAGTGACTCAGGATTCTGAGGTGGGAGGATCACTTGAGCCCAGGAATTGGCAACCAGCCTAGGCAACATAGTGAGACATTTTCTCTAAAAAAAAAAAAAAAAAAAAAAATTTGTTTTAAATTAGCCAGACATTGTGGCACACAACTGTAGTCCCAGCTACTCAGGAGGCTGAGGTGGGAGGATCATTTGAGCCCAGGAGTGAGAGGCTGCAGTGAGCTATGGTTGCACCACTGTACTCTAGCCTGGGCAAAAAAGTAAGACCCCATCTCAAAATAAATAAATAAATAATAAAAACAGTTTGGAAAAATGTTGGGAAAAAAGTAGAGGAAAAATCAGTTATCCAGAAGCATACCCACAAAAAGAATTCATTTTCACTGTACTTGGAGGCAGTTTGATATCATATATTGGATGTTTTCTATGTAGTTACCAGGCTAACTAACCCAATTTTACTTCTCCCTATAGCTACCAGTTCAACTCAGTTCATATTGACCTCATGTTCTTCCTAGAAATACTTATTATATTTCTAATTCTTTTTCACCTAACCAAATAGTGAGACAACTCTCCAATACTCAGAAACTTAGTCCTTAAGCTACCATTCCCTAGAAAGAAGATTCATTTCCTCACCGTATATCTTAAGTGGGTAATGGAACTCTCACTGGTTCAGCTGAATTTTCCTTATTGCTTTCTTGGAATTCCTTGGCAATTCCAGGAGTTGCAACTGTATTACATTAATTCATAGCACAAGGTAATTTAAATTCTCCCCAAGTCGTAATCATTAAAATTTTTCATTTAAATATCACCACAGCGACTTTTATGCAAACAAATCCCCAGGAGCCAATAAATGATTTAGAATTAGATTTCCTTTTCTTTGCTACGACGAGTAGCAACTTGGGAAAGAAATGTACCTCATTTTCTCTAGAATATAAAATATTCCAAACTGCAAAAACTGAAGTTCAAGAAGGAAATGTTAGAAATAATTTCAAGGAAATGTATATAGACACCTAAATGAGTGTTTGGCCCTCAGTAAAAACAAGTGAAAGAGCAGTCTTATAAAGTGCTGTCTTGTCTAAAATAACTGCCTATTTTTTTTTCCAGCTGGGTGGAGACAAAGTGAAAAAGAAAACAACTAGGGGAAAAAAATGACTCTTTTCAAGCTGATCATATAGTTTGGTCACTAAACACCATAAATCTGAGCCATATCTCTAAAGATTTATATCTTACTGATTGTAGGGAAGATCCAAAAATACATCTAAGCTGATAATTTTTTAAAAAAATAGCTCTAGTTAAGAGATTAAAAGGCTTTTTGCTACTTTGAACCTGAATTGGCCAATGCTAACTGATTCTTCCAGAACTCTAGTGACCTTTTGGGGGAGAGATTTTTCAGATTTTCTGGCCCTGCAATTTAAGTAATTCAGTGGCGGCTCTTAACCTCTGTCAATTTCAGTGTAACTTAACCTCTTTCCATCTCAATTTGCTTGTCTTTAAAATGTGGATAATGATAGCACTCACTGCATCACACTGCTACTGGAATTACATAAGGTAATGTATGAAAGTGTTCAAATGCTTAACACACAACCACTCAATAAATGTTAGTAATTGTCTTCTCTGATGCTAGTTATAATTTAGCAGTTCCTACGACTGCAATTTGAATTAGAATAAAAACTCAGGTGATTACATCTCACAAAAGCAAAGAGCATTAAATATTTAAAGAGAAACCTATGGGTTTACACTCATCCAAAAGCAAACAACAACCCTGCTTGTTGGAGATGCTGAGAGCTTCGAGGCAACCAGGACCCGATGTCTTCACTGGGGAGGGGACAGGCTACCCTCCAGAGGCCTGAGAGCCAACCCTGCCCTAGGCATTAGTAACAGGCCTCGAGTACAGTAAACATCTCAACTGGAGACTGTGTGTACCTGAGAAACACTGCGTGCTGGGTGGTAAAATTCCAGCTCTCTGAGTAAGAGGTTCCTGATAACTAAAGAGGTACAAGATTCTTTGTGCGAGATACGTATTACCAGATGATAACACCTTTTAAAAATGAAAGGGAAAACCAGTACAATAGTACAAAGCATAAAATTTTCCAAAGAAGTTTGCCTCGTCATCCAGCAAAATTTGAAGATATCCTTTTAACAGAAATTTTGAGGATTTTTGAGGACAAACCTTTACTAATCGTCATAGCATAGATGTCTAAAGCTACCAGCATTATTTTATTCTCATGTGATAATAGATATTCCAGGAGCCAAGAGACATCAAAGTTTTGATGTCTTCACAAACTAACTTTTTAGTTAAAAAAAAAAAAGAAAAAGAAAAAGAAGAAGAACCATGACTTGCTGAAGCTTTGGCACACAGAACACCCAACAATCAGAAATTTGTATTTTTGTGAAATCATTAGCAATGTAAATGGGCATTCAGTCATTCTTAAAGAAAAGGATGTCTAATTGATAATAGAGAACTGTCAAAGCCCACATGAGACTTTAATGGATATAACAACCATTTTGTGAAAAGATTTTTGGATTTATATGACAAAATTATGACTCTGCAAGCTCAAAACTCATTATTTTAGTTATTTAAAAATTACTTTAAAAGCACATATGAACACACCCATACAAATACATACACAGACATGAATCAGAAAGAACACTTACTGTCATTTCATTCATGCTCAGAAGCATGGGGCTGGGTGGCAAGGTGCCCAGGCGAAATTTGAAACCATCTTCTAAAGTCATTCCCCAGAATTGGCTGTAGTTCTGTGCTGTCCATCTGCCTTACCAATGAAAGAGAAAAATGTGTATAGGTTATAAGGTATCAGTTTTATAAATACATTATCATTTATATTTCTGAAATTATTCAGCAGCAAATCTCACAAAATGGGAACTATTACTGTAGGCTAGCCATTCTTTATATGTGATTACTTCAATAATCAAGGCTATGAAACACTCTTCCTAAACTAGGTCCATTTCAATTATTTCAATGACTCATATGAGGATCATAAGGCTATATCAATATAGACTAAAACCTATGAAATCTTTACATATTCTAAAAGGATTAGGTGGTAATAAGGCCAATATATGTAGTTTCCTTAAATGCCATTTTAGAAAGATGCTTCACTATACAGAAATGTACTTATAAATTAAATAGAGTAATCTGTTTTCTTTATAATTTAGATTTGAAAAGAAGTTGATCAGGTAAAAAGAAGTATACATGACAAATCGAGAACAAAATAGTTACACTTTAAGAAAATTACAATGGTGCTAATTAATTGGATATTAAAATATCCTATCTTATATTAAATGAGTTAATTATGTTAAATGCTCAATAATCAATAATAATATAAAGTCAACTGTTGTGAAATTAGGTAACAAAAAGTGCATATTTTTCTAGAGATATATTTTTTGTTCTTATATAGGAAAAGAAACTTTGTTTTCAAAATTTAATATTGAAATTTGAAGATTAGAAAAATTCCTTAAGAAATGATAGTAAATGAAAAAATGAGAAAGAGGAAAGTAATTTAATTGTTGCTTTTTGAATTATCTACAACTTGAGGGCAATGTATCTTCAGTACTTAAGTCAAACATAAACTTTATCCTGTGTTGTGTTTATCACAAAAATTGTTTATAATATGATAGGCTCTTAGGCATGATTGAAAGTACAAGTCAATTTTCAACAATTTGCCTGGCAGGTTAACACTTTTCTTTAATACGAACTTTTCGTAAAATATTTAGCAACTTTCAGCTACAATTTAAAGTGTAATCCCTATTACCCAAGAAATTTCAATAAAGAAACTGCTGAATATATTAGATATTGTAGCATAATTCACAAGACTAACAGGATTTGTCTTGGGCAAAATTGTGATATCAGGAAAGTACGTTTTTGGTAGCCTACACTAGCAGTTTTCAAACACAGGTCAAAGGCATAGGTCATTTAATTAAGCACTCAATTTAGTAAACAGGGATGAGCATTTAAAAAAAATAAAAGAGAAGATAGGATAGAAAACAGTAGAGTTTATTGCAATAGTGAGGAAAGTGCTGTTTCTTTTTCTCTCCCCGAACCTCCCACGTGTGTGTGGATGTGCATGTCCTGGATAAAAATACAAAATAAAATGTATGTTTTACTGTGAGTTATGCTCAGAAAAGTGTGAAAAGCACTACTACCCTATACCATGCTCCTTGACCTAGACTTAGAACTTTCCTTTTAATACATTTTATCAGTTATTGAACTTTCTTAATTTATCCTGTTTTCTGATAAACACTGGAAACATAGACATGAATACCTTTTTCTACACTCAAGAAGCTCATACCCTAACAAAGACTAAAAAGACAGAAAGGACTTCACTGCGTGTCGTTTGTTAGCAGTAGGTCAAAATATGAACAGAGTAGAAGATTCACACATAGCTCTGCCTGGAGGAGTTGGCACATTTTTTTACAGAAAGTGGATTTAGTGTTCAGTCTGGAAACATGAGAATAAGTTTGGCAGCCAGAGGTGAAAAGAAGACAGCATTTATTCGAAACAAAGGCACCTAGAGCAAAGCATGCATGTTTGAAATTGGGTGGCAAATTTAGGGAATGGCAGATAAGTTAAATGCTAAAACTATGAGAGGGGACACGGACACAGGGGCTAAAAAGGTGTAAAACAAGAGTTAGTAAAGAAGCATTTGGGCCAGGGAGTTATTTATGCTAAGGAGGATAATTCCATAAGCGACGGAGTACGATTGAGGATCTCTGGAAACAGAAAGACAAAGAAGGTCTTTTCAAACTAGGCTAGATAGAGAAATGTGCTAGAATATGGCCTAGTAATGGAGGAAATAAATATTTGAGAGAAACTTTGAATGTGGGACTTAGACCTGGTTACTGAGAGTGAAAAGGAAGAAAAAAAGAGAAACTAACTTCAAATTTTCTGGCTTGGTTTGGCCAGATGGAGGGAGATGTCTGTAACCAAGGATTGGTAGAAATTCATCCCTTCAGTTTGGGATTTGCTGATTTCCAGAAACCAGCGAGGAATCAAGGCCAACTTATCCAATAAACTAGATTTTGAGTTAATAAGAAAAATCAATTGGAGATGTGTTAGATTAAAAATGGCCACAAATTATTTGCAGCACTTTGCATCAAGAAGTCTACTTCTCTAACCTTTGAATGTGCACTGGCCCTGCAACTTGCTCTGCATAATAGAAAGCAGTAGAATTGGTACCAGGTATCTATCAAGTGTAAGTCTCAAAAAAGGACTGACGCAGCTTCCACTTATGCCCTATTAGAAGTATCACGATGAGAAGCAGCCAAGGCTAGCCTGCTGGAGATGCACCAGCACCAACCACCAGACGTGAGAATAGGCCATCCCAGACAATTCAGCCCCAATTGAGGCTCTAGATGTCTAGAAACACACCCATATCCCCAGAAGAGACCAGCAAAAAAGCCTCAGCTGAGTCCGTTCCAAATTGCTGATGTGAACAAATGAAAAGCTTGTGGTTTTCAACTGCTAAATTCTGGAATGGTTTTGTCACACAGCAGCAGATAACTGAAACAGTTATGTATCTCCCTTTATTCCCCTAACTTGCTTATCATGACTTGTGTCACTAATTTGGCACTTACATTCTGCCCTATCATTGGAAATCTTTTTTTTAAAGGTATGACATGTTAGCTCCTCAACAAGATAGTAACTTCCTGTAAGATACAAATTATTTATTTGTAACCTCAGCAAAGCCACAAGTGGAATACATGTTTTATTAATATCAATTGGTTGCACTGAAAAATTATACAGAGAATAAAAAAGCACTGAAGTACATGATGTAGAATGAATAAACACTTGGATCTAAAATACCGCCAAGATGCAGGAAAGAAATATTTTAAAGCAAAGGTTATATATTTGTATGTAGGCTATTTCTAAAAGCACTTAATAAATATTGAATGATATATGATATTATGAAAGCAATGTGGGCATCAGAAAGAAAGAATAGCTCCAAATTAGAACTTTCTTTTAAGTTCAAGGATTTTCTCCCTTTTTTCCCCCCTGGTAAATAGCTTAGTTTTATTTCTGTTCTTCATAGTTTGTTCCTTTTACTTAACTTTATTCTTTGGTCTGTGTATGTCTCCTTTTGGCCCAGTTATACTTCACTTTCTACTCTTTTAAAGTCAAGTAATGTTTAATGTTTGCTACTAAAATGCAAAGCCCATGCCTCTAAACTAGTCCTAGGGTATGCTCAAAATACACAAATGGTGGAAATAAAGTTCTCTTGCCAAGCAAGACAGCATTTCCGACAACTTCTGTACTCAAGTGTACTTTCTTACCACATTGTTTTAGACCGCGGTTTCTCATGTATTCTGTTACGGTGCTTACAGTTTCTCGGAAATGTGTGCTAATTAGGTCCAGTAATTGAATCCTTTTAGGAACCTGATTCAGATAATTTCTCAAGATGACACATACTCTCATGTTCTTTGAGTGATTTAAATACAATTTAGCCATAGAAAATTATAATTGGTTTTCCCTAGAAATACTTAAAATGTCGTCAAGTTATCACCTAAAATATTGGTTACACACACACACACACACACACACAGAGGAATTGAGAATGGTTTAAGAATATTAAATGTTAACAAATGTGACTTTCTATATTTTGTGACTTCCAAGAAAATATTTTGGATACATTGAAATTCAGTGTCTCCACTGTGCTGGGAAACATAACATCTGTTTGTGGAAGGAAATGGTATTGCTATTTTTAAAAATTACATCTCAAGATTATTTCATTTTTCTAGTTGCTTGATAATAGATCTTCTTGTGTGAAGTCTTTTGCGGGATGTGGAGGATGTTATCAAGGCTATATAGAGATTTGATCAATGGCAGTGAAGAAATCCTGAGGCAGATACAGCCAGTCTATTTATCTTTCTCTCAGTTCTACAAAGAAAGCCGGTGTTGGGTGCCTACATCCTAATTCCTTTATATAAGCAGAGACACCAGCTAATTTATTAATCCGTAGAAGAGCACAGTTATCGCCAATGCTTAAGTGTCAGTCATCCCTGTTTTTAGTTTGCTAGCAAAGCAAAGTGGTTCCACCTGTCTTTTGACTCGACTGTGAGTAAAACTGGCTAACAGTCATTTCAGTGAAGTTTTCTAGATTGACTTGTTATTTGGGGGATCATCAAGACACTCTCCTTTTAATGTCAGATTCTACCCAGGGTGGGTCTGCATGTGATTGGCTTGGTCGGGACAGCAGCAAAGGGAAAGATGTTTAGCGTGAATAAATCAATTTTGCCGACTTCCTGATTTTGCCTAAATACTTATCCAAAGTACAGCTCCCTCCACTCTATTTACCTACACCATGACATTGCTCTTTCCTAGATGATTTATGACTATGTTCTAAATTTCGTTTTTATTTGTGCATTTTAATTTTCAACTACGTAATGTTTACCTTTGCATTCCAATTTTACTTGTTTTCTATCTCCTTTCCCAATTCTCTCCCACTCTTGCTTTTTAAATAATGACCATTTTTAGACAGTCAATACATTGTTTGATACCTGAGGAATAAATGAGTGTGCCAAGAAACATACAGAGCAAGATTTCTCTCACCCATAGTCTCCTTTATTGATGTTTTCAATTAATTCTGGACGAACAAGGCATACACGCTGGGAACATGTCCACTGCTGTCCTGAGCATGTGCTGCAAAGATACAATCGCAAAAGTGGTGTGGCCTTTATGGAGTATATTTCAAAATTAGTAATAAGAGTTGCACATTGTTAAGGCATAAAACATAATTTTTAAAATTAATGATGGCCATGTGACTATTTGATTCTCAGCAAAAATACATCATAAAACATACATTAGCCACCCCTCAATATGCTGCAGGCAATTAATAAATGATATGATCACATATTCATTGAAGTTGGAAAACACAAGACAATTTGGACAGTGGATTAGTGTACTTGTATTTGGAAACTTTCTGCAGATTAATCCTTTTAAAGTAGCATGTTTTTATATACCACTTACCGTGCTCAAAAAAATATAATTTGCCTGTAGTATGTCAGACTATTTGTAATTAAGAGGTATATTTAATGCAGGCCTGCTGTATCATAAAGTTTCATTATCAAGAACATTAAAGTCAACCATTAAGAGATATATTCATGATTAAATTTTTGACATTCATTAAAGTTAAATATGCTTATAAAAAGTTACAAATATGTGATGTTTTATGACATATGATTCTGCCTACAGGTATTTAAATGTATGTTTTGTTTCACAAATATTCCATTTATTTGAAGAAAACATACACAGACAGAATTCAGTTAAGTGCCACTTAAACTCATTACCAGGAGTTGCAGTTTTCTTTAATTACCGATCCTTTGTCATAATGATGACCATCTCTGAAGCAACCTGTTGACATAACATATAAACAAAGGAAAATTCTAAATTGAGTGATAAAGTCCATTAACATAACAATTAATCTAAAATTGTGGTTAGTTTTTCAAATATACAAAAATATTTGGTGCCAATCTGATAGAAATACACATCTGGTATATGTCGAGGTTCATATATCGAATTCTGGGCTTGTTCCATGAGCTTTTATCTTTAAATTGCATGTTATGCTCCAACAAAGAGGATTTGTAAAGCACTAAAACCAGATTGCCAGGAAATTAATCATTCAAAAAATAATTAATGTTTCTAAATAGATAAGCAACATAATAGTATTTGAATCAATTTATGGCATTCCACATTAAACAAAACTAATCAAGTCTCACAATTAATTATAATTAATTAGATATGACTAGAACAAATAGCTCATAGCTTTGGACCAAAATACAAAGTCAAATCATTGAATTTACTTTACCAAGATAAATTCTATTCCTTTTCTTCAGGATTTGGATCAGGAGAAAAATTCATGAAATAAATAAGATTGTAGCTGTTTGTCTTCCAAATCCAAATGTTTCTCAACTACTAACTGAAACTAGTTGTTAACTAGTTTACTAGATTAGGTAAACTACTCAAAAGAGATGAATGGTGAATTATCATATGAAAGACATCAGTAAGATATGGTGAAAATAGTACCCTAGTTATGAATTAAATCCCTTTTGAAAATATAACCAGTCAAATTTAAAATTAACATTGATTTAGCAAAAGGGACTTCACTTTGTCTAATGAAATTTTTTTTTGACAGAACATGTAATTGATACATCACGTCAATGACCTTGAATTAAACAAAATGAATTCTAATTTTTTCTTCATAAAACAATAGGGGGAAACACACCGTTAGAAAACATCCCAAAGGACCTGGTTTAACTTCTGGTATCAAGTCAGACTGAACCATGAGACTCTATGTTCACTTTAATCTCACTTGAGAATTGGTCTCTTGAGCAAAAGCGGTATCAGTTTCATCTGCCCATGGTCGAAGTGCTAACACAGTAAAGCATCAGCCTGTATAAATACTGAGACACATTCACTCTCTCCTTTGCTGCACTCCTTTCCAGCTCCAATGTGTCCCTCATTCTCTGCATGGCATTTAGATGAGATCTTTTAAAATATACATCGTGCCACTTTCTACTAAAAATCTCCAAGTTGTTTCCTATCAAATTTAGAATAAAATCACACTGTTACCTGACCTATAAGGCCTTACCCCAAATGTCTCTGCCCTAATCTCTGCCCTTGTCACTCCTGTTGAGCTGGCTGGGATGGAGGTTTCCAGAAAAATAAAGAATTAGCATAATACTAGTGAGGAGAGAGAGAAGTGGATGGATAAAATTTAGGGTCAAAACAAATGAGATTCACTTATGGATTGAGTTTGAGGAATGAGGAAACAAAGGAATCAAGGATGTGTCATTAGGACTTTGGCTTGAGCAATAGAGAGGCAAAAAAGCTGTCAGTGAAATAAGAAACAGGTTGTGTCAAGAAATCAAGAGTTCTGCTTTGCATATTGTAGACGTAGAGTAAATCTAGGTTAGATATCCTAATGGAGATGTCAAGTAGACAGTAGTGTATGGAAGACCAGAGTTAAATCAAGGGCTGGGCATAAATTTGGGGGATACCAGCATACATATATATTTTTTAAAAACAGAAACTAAGTAAAAGTCTTGTGGAGACCGTGTACATAGGTAAGAGAAAGTGATCCAGAACTGAGCTCAAAACACTCCAGCGGACAACATTCAGAAGAGGGAACCCGGAAGGAGTGGCCTGTGAGGAAGCAGGGAATGCAGGAGCGGGTGGTGTCATGGAAAGCAAAGTAGGAAGGTATTTCATACATGCAAGATGGTCAGCTGTGGGCAGTACTGCTGAGAGACCAGGAATAAAAAAGCAGACATCTGAATACTACATTTGGTAATGTGGAAGTCACCAGAGAGACTGTCAAGAGAGATTTCACTGAAGTAGCAGCGCGTGACACCCTGTAGGAATGGGTTGATGAGAGACTTGGAAGTAAGGAAGTCAAATTTTTTTCTTTCAGATATTTTGCCATGAAAGGGAAGAAGGAAATGGGATGGTAGCTGGTTAAGGACATGAAGTTAAAGGAGGCCTTTTTTTAAAGTTGGGAGAGACAAAAACACATTTTGTGAATTGATGCTTAATCAGGAGAGAAGGGAAAAAGTGATGCTGAGAGAAAGAGACAAAGAAAGACAGAGAGACAGGGAGAGATTGGAAGAGATGTAAGATAAGGGTGAAGATCTTGAGAAGACAAGAGAAGATGAGATTCAGAGCTCAAGATGGGGAATAGATTCAATGTTAGCTGCAACCCAGATGGAGGTAGGCTGAAAACTGTGATGGTGGAGAGATGAGAGGATTCCTGTCTGGTAGCTTATTTTCTCAGTTACATATGTCTGAAGAACCTCAGAGTAAGTAAGTGAATTGGCTACACACATAGCATCTTGACCAAATAATCACAACAATAATAATAATAATAAAATAAAACAAAAATTAATGACTGTTGAAATTAAGGGAGTTCTGTAACTTTAACAGCCTTTAATGCAAAATTAAGCAAATCATATATTTAGAGAGTGAAATTGTTGGTCTTAGTCATTGAGAAAAGATGATAATATGATATCGGTAATTTATTTTAAAATACTTCATCACGGTGTGTTAGAAAAGCCTGAATGGTCTGAACTTCTCTGCAGGAAAGGCAGCTGCTTGCTCTAATCAGGAATCCACACCCCAGGGGTGGTCAGTAGCATTCATTCTGAAAGGCCAGACTTCAGGGCACCTGCTACAAGTACTTCCATTATCCATATTTGGACCAACATGAGAGGATTAGTATAATAAATGTTAGAATTGGGCTTTCATTGGTAAAATCAGTGGCTTGTTTATCAGCATGCTGGAGATAAGTAATCAGCTGTCATTGGTTAAATTAATAGTGCTTAATTTATGTTTAGCTAAAATATTTCAAAGTCACGTCTCACTCTTGTACAGTTTATATGTATCTCCTAAGGTGATAAACCTGTACTCTTAGAACTGGTACCCCAGGATTGATCTTTGTCCTGTGTCCTTTGTCCAGCCATCTGGGTAGGAAGATTTGTCATTCCCTGATACCCACAGTAAGGGGAACAGAGTCCTACCTCTGTAATATTATCATATGTGCTTCCAATAAATTTTGCATGCAATGTAGATGTGGGAACACCTGAAAGTCCAAGAAGTTGAGACATCATAAAGCTTACAGAAGTTGTATGAATTAGTTTGTGTCATATTTTTGTAACTGTCAGTATGTGTGGCAGAATTAGGACTCTGATTTATCTTCATTATAATATGGTTAAGGAGATTGTGATGGAGTAAATAACCCTTATCCAATTCAGACATGTCAGTGGCTTACATACATTTTTTCACCAATGCAAACATATTGTGCATAATCAAATTAACTTAAGTCTGTTCACAACAGATGGTATACTAGACTCTTTCCTTAATATCTGCTACACCAAAAGATTATGTCTAGAAAATCCACTCTGGCTCTGTTTCAAGCTCCATCAGGGATTTTCCATATCTGACATTTGAAGTCCTCCAATTACTGCATGTTACTTTCAGACATAGGTAAAAGAAAACAGAGAAGGGAGATATTTACCAATATACTCTACTTCCAATTTATACAAAAGGGACATATTTTTTAATCCTTAAGATAAAGTACACAGTTTCAAGTCATTGATTTAAAGAGTTCTTAGTACAGGCACAATACCAAGAATTAGACAAAACCATGTAACTAGATCATCGAAAAATGATATCTAATAGATCAGCAAATGAAAAGCACAGCATCTCAAAGGAAAGTTCCTTTATTCATGAAAAAATAGTACAAATAAAATACCATTTTCTTTTTATTTCAGTTAATTTTCCACATTTTTAAATGTTGTGTAGTACTCTTTTCAAGCAGCTACTTTCAAAAGCAAGATAAAACAAAAGAAAAAAATTATCTTTGTGAGAGCAATTATAGTCTCATGTGAACTTTTTGCTACTAAATAAAATGATTAATTGCTTCCATTTATAATGAATGGAGTAAAACCTACATCTGGAACATAAATTCTACCTAAAATATGGCCCTAAATTAAAGTCTTAACAAAATTCTAGTTCTCATCAAAAGTGAATATTGAAGAAGTAGCAACTTCTTTTTTGAATGGACTATATTTCTCAAATAAGGAAAGCTCAAATACATTTTAGCACATTGAAAACACTACAGCCTATACTATGATACTAAGACTCAAGCTAATATTAAATTGATAAATAACTTTCAACAAAATGCAGGTAACTAGATAGTCACTGTGTTTTTAGATTATTCTACATTCTTAATTTTTGGCAGAGACGGCTGGTTGTTCCCAATATCATTTCCTACTATGTTTTTGGTAGCAGAACCCCATTCCTAGCTAGGCACATAACATTAACACACCACTAAGCAAAAAAACAAACAAACAAACAAAAAAAAAAAAAACTTTGGGGCTCAGCCTCTCTCCATGGTTGCCATGGGCATGCAATTATGTTTTGTCCAAAGAGATAGGAGCAGAGGTGCTCTGCTCTGCTCTAGACTGTCTCCTTCAAATGTGGAAACCATACTCTCCTTTCTCAGTTTTATTGAGTGGGTCTCAAATATGATTTTTGGAGCATAAGGAGCCTAACAGGATCTGAATACAAGGCCCTATTCCAGCAATAGTGGAGCAGAAAGCTAGATGGAGCTTGGCCTCTAATCCAGACAAAGTATCCTCTATGTTAAAAATGTGTATGTTAACTAGGGTTGTCATCAATCTGATACAATTTTATCTGGTACAGAATATTAAATAGGTATTAACCATTGTAATGTACTTAACTTTCCAGCTGAGACTGTAGGGTAATAGTACTGTCCACACTGAATTCACAAGTGGCATATTACTCACTTGCAATATTTCTAATTTTTTCACATAATTAAGTCTTCATACCTACATAGATCATAAGTTTCTAGAGGCCTAGGAGTTTAGAATACTCTTTTCTTATCAGTCTCCATGCTTACCACAATGCTGGATATCTAATAAGCTTTAAATACTATCAATTACTCTTGTTAAGGTGCCAACCTCCAAAAGAATGTAAGAATTGCTCATTTGAAACTATGGATAAACAATAATACTTTACAAATACCTTTTAAAACTGATGATGGGAAAATCATGCTTTGGAAAATATTTTAATTCTTTAGAATCATGTAGGAATAAAGTTAACATTTAATTTAACAATAAATAATTTGACAAAATAAAAATTCTCTAGGTAGCAATTCAATACAAATGCAACCAGTATTTACGAAACAACTCCCTCTTCATGGCACTGTAATTTTTACACAATAAATAAACCACCATACTGACTCTCAAGAAGCTTTCTATATCATTGATATAAAGTAATTCTCCTATTAAATGAGGTAAAATGAAAGAATAAATAAGTTAATACCCAAAAGGTGCTTAGAATAGTTGGCCCCACAGTAAGTACCAATAAATCTTAGCTTGTAGGAGGGAGGAACAGTAGGTTCAGTAAGCCAGTAAAAAACATGCTACTCAGAGTATGCTACAGAGAGGTCTACTAATTAAGTATCTATAATATGTAAGGAAATTCCCTGGACTACATGGCCCAATCTTGTCACTATTAGAAACTACACTTAAAACAAGAATATGATGCCTAACTAATCCTGGGCATAGGGCTGTTTATGATGCCTTATATATTATCATCATGTTACTAATATATATTATTTTCACCTTCACCAACTTTTTTAATGATCATACTAATATGACAAAATAGAGCAGTTCAACCAAAAATACTCCTTTGATTTACTTACATTTTCAAAGAAATCACCTTCTTTCAAACCCAAAATAAATACAACAGTAAGTGGCCTACGATTTCCCCATACAATTGTGCAAGTCATATGTTGAACAACAATGAAGAACTCCCCTGACAGAAACTACAGAAAGATTGACCTCTGGCAGAAAATGAGAAAAGTGGGCAGAGAGAAAATAGCAAGGGGCAGGGTTTGTGGCAAAATGGAAAATACATGTGTTACCAAAAGGTGGCACCCACAACTTATTTCCAGCTGATGGTTGTCATATAAGACCCGTGGACCCCAAATTGCTAGATCTTGCAACTTTTCAAGAGTAGCTAAAATCTGGACTTTTAAATGTTTCTAATTCTTATTAATGTTATTTCCCATTGGTTTTATTTTTTCTATGTAGATCATCATATTGTCTGAAAATAATAAGGGTTTTATTTCTTTTCTTCAGCATGTTTCATTTCAATTTTTTCTCTTAAAGCATTAAGAAGGAACTTCTTGTTAAGTAGTAGCAAATATAATAGACATACATGTTTTATTACTAGTCTTAAAGGAAATACATTTACAATTTCTCCATTATGTATGTTTACTTTGGGGTTTTGGTATGGAAATCTTTACTGTGATAAAGAAATGCATTTTCACTTCTAATAAGAGGGTTGAGAAAGGTTGCCAGATAGTATATGAACTTTCATGAATAAATAGCATTTATCCACAACAATAATAACCAACTATAATATGATGTTTTAAAAAATACACAATTCAAAATAAATCTTAAAGTATGCAGGAATAAACATAGAGTATATAAGGCCACTATGTGGAAAAATGTGAAATCTATTTAAGGACATTTTTAAAAATCAAAGTGGAGAGACATACTATACTCCTGGATGAGATGTCTTCATATTATAGTGTTCAATTATCTTCAAATAAATCTACAAATTTTACACAATTATAATCAAAAATTTAGCTGAAGTTTTTGAGGAATTAGATAAACAAATTCAAAATCTGTTTATGAAAAATTAAATGTCTACATGTAATTGGTCAACCTCGAAAAAGGAGGACCAATAAGTTGATTTACTGTGCCAAATGTTAAGACATATCAAAAGGCTGTAGGTAGAAAAAAGTAAGTCACTGGAAGGAGAAAGCCAAATACTTAAGGAGCACATGAGGAGAAGCTCTAACCCATTAGTAATCAAAGAAATGCAAATCACAATGAGAAATCATATTTTACTGACCATATAAGTAAAAGTAACAAAGCTGTATAATACCAAGTGTTAGAGATGTGGGGTAAATGGGTTTTTAAACACTGTCAGGGGGACTATAAACTGATGCAGTTCCTGAGAGCCATCTGGAAGGACTTAAATTAAATGAATGCATACCCTGGGCCCAGTAATCCCAGTCTTGTCTATAAAAAGACATTCATGAGGCTGCCCATCATGGACTTCTTCATACTAGCAGAGAGCTGAAGGCAACCTAGGTGTCCACCCACCATGGAGGGAACAGGCAGGTAAATGAGATGGGGGAACATCACAGAGAACTAAGCATCAGTCAAAAGCCATAGACCAGGCATACATTTGGAGACACGGGTAGATACTTAAAGCATGATGCTGTCTGAAAAAGCAAGGAACAGAATGAGGTCTCTAGCATAATATGGTCTATATAAATTAATAAATCAAACACAAAAAACAAGACTACATGCTTCAAAAGGGTCCATAAAAATAAAACAAGGGCAGATTAGCTATGGAGAAAGACGGGGAAGGGTCATAGACATCAGAGGAAAGAAAGGGAAAAAAAAGAAGAGAAGGAAAGTAAGAAAGGAGAGAGAGAGGCCGGAAGGAAGGATGAAAGAAAGAAGGAAAAAAGGAAATAATGGAGGGAAAAGAGAGGGAGGAAGGGAAAGAAATCCATAAATAAGACAGAAGCCTTTATGGACCAGTGATAATGGTGTGCCCTGACTAGACTTTAATTCACTCAACCCTCTCTGCCCAGAGACAGTAAGAAAAAAAAATCTAACATATTTAATTTTTTCAAAAATTCTGTCTATATGGGTCAAATGAACCATATATTCAGACAGACAGGATGCCAGTTTGAGACCTCTAACATGTAAGCCTCTTCGATTGATATTCAAGATGGTCCCTGAGTTAATCCTTCTTTACAATTTTCCCCACCTACCTAATTACTGATGTCAAACTATACAGTTTCTTATAAACTCATTCTGCACATACTACATTCTCAGCTACTCAAACCAATTCCCTCTAATCTCATCCCCTAAATAACACCTATTCATCTTTTGTAACTCAGTTCTAATGTCCTGATTTCCAGCGTATTGAGTACATCTCTCCCATAGCTATTGCCTCATTTTACCGAAATTATCTCCTATGTCTTTTTCTCGTCTATAAAGTCCTCAAGAGCAAGACCATGTCTTAGGAAGTTTCTACTTTTACCCCATGTATCAGTAGTCTGCACTGCTACAAAACTAGTCCAAGCAGCTCTCTTTTCTCATCCTTCTGTTACTACCCAAAGTGTGCCATAGACCAGTGCAGGCCTGAGAAATATTTGCTACTGGTCTATGAAGAATTAAGTATGAAAAGTGAGAACAGATGTATAGGAAACTTTCATAGCAAGTTGATGTCCCCATTTTAGCACATGATTTTTATTTTACAGAAGTATTGCCATGAGAGATTGAAAAGATAAAAAGGTGGACATTCACCACCACAACTTAAGAAGCACATTCTAGCCCACTGCAATCCTCTACTACTTTATTTTCTACTTTTACTTTTCCCTACCACCAAGTCTGTCTTTCAACATGATCTTCATAAAATGAAAATCTAACTTCTCTACCCACCACCAGCTATGTAATTTGTGGAGCCAAGTGGAAAATTAAAATATGGAGCTGTTTTTCAAAAATCATTAAGAATATCAAGATGACAACATCAGAGCATTAAACCAAGCATGAGACTCTTCTGAGCACGGGGTCCTTTGTGACTGCATTGGTCATACATACAAGAAGCCAACCCTAATCCTCCTTAATATCTTTCAGTGAGTCCTCACAACCAAATCAACTCCCAGAGTCCCTAACATGGCCTGTGAGGTGTGACAAAATATGACCTCTACCCACCTCTCAAAGCTTACCTCACATTCGCCCTAGCCCTCCAGAAGCGGTGGCTTCTTCCAAGTCCTGGGCCATTCCAACCTCCTCACTCAGGTCTGCAATACTCTTCTGTCAACTCATTCCTCCTCATTCCTCAAGTCTCAGCTTAAATGTCTTCCCTGACTGACACTCCCACCTATAACATTAAGGCTAATGTTATAGTATTTTACATGTTAATGTTATATTCTGTTACACTTTCTCACAGCACCCTACATGTTTCCTTCAGAAAATTTATCACGATTTGCAATTGTACAGCAAATCTGTTAAACATCTTCCACCCTTCTCCCACAACTTGACTGTGATTTTCATGGAAATAAGACTTTGTCTTTTTTCTCTTCTCTGTTGTTGCCCCAGCACCAAGCACAATGCCTGGCACAGCAGAGATACTCAAGGAATAATTTTTGATGAATGACTAGATCTCCCATTTCTGCTATAGTATCTTCCACCTTGTAGGATTCAATAAATATTTGCTAAGCTGTTTAGTGGTAAAATGAAAAAGCCTAGGATAAATGGCAATTCTGTGGGAAATTTTAAATAATACATATGTGTTTTAAAAAAAAATTTCCTTAATTGGACAAACATTAAGATGACATTATTGAGAATGAGGGCAAGAACATCTGGATTTTTGAATGAGATATGGATTTTGAAATAAAGATTCCAAGTCCCTAGTGTATCCTAAATTGTCTTCTAACTATAATTTCTAGTCCTTATCACCCATTTACAGTCGTGTGACAGAACTCTGATTAGCCTTGAATTTCTGCTGAGGAGATTTGATAAAATGGGAGATAGAAAAATAAAGCCTCATCTAAGTGTAATTGTAGGGTTTTGTTTTGTTGTTTTTGTTCTAGAGCTTGGCTATATCAATTATTCAAAGCCAATAGCCATCCTCCTATAATTAGACCAATATAATAAACACCACCATTCTCCTTATGTTATATTGAGCTCCTCTATATGAAGCCCTCCTTTCTTCTTGATTATTTTAAAAGTCCCAGGCTGGCAAAACAAAACAAAAATAGACATGAAGAATCTATTTGGTATAACTTAGGCAGGAATGATAACTGACTTTATTTTTGTCCTGGTTTTAATGGTATTAATATACCACATATTCTAATGCTAGGGGCTCCATTAGCCCCACAAAATAATAAGTAAATTTTTAGATGATCAGGCTTGGAACTTTCATTGGAGTCTCTAAGAGGTTACACTCAAAAAGGCTTGAGAGTCCTGATGTCAATATATTTGGAAGGAAGGGAAGAAGGAAGGAAGGAAGGAATGAAGGAAGGAAGGAAGGAAGGAAGGAAGGAAGGAAGGAAGGAAGGAAGGAAAGGAGGGAGGAAAGGAAGAGTTGAGTTTTAAATAATTCTTATATAAGCTGAATGAGTGTTCAAAGCAGAATCTAGACCAACACTTAGGCTGTCAGAACTTTCCTGAAGGCACTGGTATGACACAGGTACCCTGCATCCAAACCAAAGCACTTCAGCAATACAAAAAAAGTTATCTTAGCAATCATAATAATCATTTTCATTTCATGGAAAGAAGGGGGAAAAAGAAAGAAGAAAAAGAGAAAGTTTGTCAGATTTTGTTGTTATGAACTAGGATGATGCTTAAACACGTTGCCAAATCCTACCTTCTGGATACCAAGGCTGTGTGTGAGGAGGCCATTCTTTCTCTTCACGGCAAAAGGATTTGTAATCAGGACAGCAATCAGAATTTTCCCTTTCACAGAATTTATCACAGTAACACAATGCATTCGCCTCATAGAACTGAGTGACACAGCCATCATCTCTGTCTTCACAACAACCAAAATTTCTACAGTATTGCCCTTGGAAAACGGCTCTTTTAAGTCGAGTACCTTCCAAAATGGTGTGATTCCTAGTGAAATAAGCTCCTAGATCAATTTCTCTTTGAGAGAAATACTGCTTCTCCATCCAAATTTCTGTAGTAAAGTAAGATAAGATCAAGATCTTATATCCGGTCCACATTCTCTGGATATCGGGTATAGCTCCCAACTTCTGTTATATCCAATACCCTTGGCCTTAGAGCCTTCTCCTTGGAGCTTGAATTCTAATCATCAAAACAGCTCAGCCTGAACCCTGAAACTGATCCTTTACTTGAACTGAGTATATGTCTTGTAGTTAAACATTAATCAAGAATTTCAATGTCTGCCCAAGATAAGTGTTAGAAATAGATTATTATTATTTCTCCAGAGTTAAAAATTTATAATATTTCATATAAAGTAAAAACCTTGCATCCTCAAAACATCTGCATAAAATCTTATACACAGAGATACATTGAATATTGCTTGTCCCTTAAAAAAATCCAGATTCTTAAATCAAAATCCTCCCTGGAATATACATGGCCCAAATTATGGCTGTAATAACTACTGGCAAGGTGCAGGAAATTCCAAAGTCAAAAATGCAATTATTCATTTCACCTATTTCCACTACAACTAAAATCCAGGCTTTCATCAGGCTGCCTCCCAGGATCTGTCATATCAATAACAGTTGCTCTAAATCATGCCTGGTCACACACAGGCTTGATTTCCCATCTGTACTCCATTTACCTACCAGAAGCATCTTGATTTCAAGGCTTAGTGGAGACTAATTCAGCTGGAAATTCCCTGAGGGTGACCCTAGTTCTCTCCACCTGAGTCCCTACTTAGCGGCAATGTGGAAACCTTCGGTGGGAAGGCAGTTTATAGTCAAGGAAAGTCAACACACAGTGCTAACGAGTGGTGGGGGGGAAGGAGTTGTGAAGGAAACTCAAAGGTCAAGGAGTCTTTAGTGTTTCTGTGGAGCTGTGCATTTACGGTGGGCTTTGCAATACTGTGTTTATTCATTAACTGCAATAACTCCCTTTGGGTTAAGGATAAGTAACCAGCAGACGATGATTCAGCAAGAGTGGCTTAGTGGGCTAGTGGAAAAGACCTGTCTTGGCACTCCGAAAACCTGGACTCTGGTCCCCAAGCTACTGTTTAATTGCCTCTATGACCCTGAGTTCACCATTTACTTCGCTGAGCCTCAGTTATTTTTCTATAAAATGAGGGTCTACCTCTCCAAAGCTATTTCATAATTCTGACCCTTCAACTTGTTCCCTGATCTTGCTCTAAATTCTATTCAACTCACACCTGTTGCTTTCTTCTGGCATCTTCCCCTTGGGCTGTAAATCAGTGTTAGTCTCTCTCTCTTTTTTAAATTCTCTATCATCTTGGTGTCACCATTCGTAATCTCCTTGTCTCTTCCATCCAACACCTACCAGCTCGACTTCTGTGCTATCTACTGAGTCACTAAACTTCTGCAAAATACTGTCTACATTCCCACCTACTTATCCCAATGACCTCCTAACAACCAATTCCCATGGACCTGTGCCCATCCTTATCACACATGCATCTTCTGCAGCATTCAGAGAGGGTAGATTTTAAGAGTGCTCACTAAAAATGAAAGAAAGAAAGGAAGACATAGAGAGAGTAATAGAGGGAGAAGAAAGAGAAAATGGAAACTCTGTGAGGTGATCTATATGTTCATGAGCTTGATTGTGGTGATTATTTCACAATGTATATGTACATCAAAACACCAAGTTCTATACTTTAAGTATGTACAATATGTCTTCCATGCTTTCATTTTCTCCTTATTCTTGTCCCATTCTTCATACTGTCCCTAATTTATCTGCTCACTCTTGGACTCACTTCCTTCCCTTCTCAATCAACGGTCATTTGAAATACGTTCTAACTTTTTCAACTCTTTCGCCTGCCCAGCCCTCATACCTAATCTTACCTCAAACTTCCAACCCTGAATCAACATAAAAACCCTGGGCTATAAGACCCTTTCCAGGGCCCCCCAATCTTGTTATCTCTCTGAACTTAACTTATACCATGTTACCCCATGCTTATATTGGTACAGTCATCACACAAGGTTTCTTGCTATTCCTCAGACATGCCAGGGACACTCTTGTCTTAGCACCTTCACACTTACTGCCTGTGCTTTTGGGGCCATATCCAAAAAGTCATTGCCCAGACCAAGCTCATGGAGGATTTGGAACCAGCCTTTAAATTCTGCCTAAAGGAGTTGGCATATAAGAACCTCTCTCCCTCTATCCTTGGATGGGCTATCTCTGATATCCACATCAACATAGCCCATACCCTGAGGTAAAAATGGGAGCTCTGTAGTGAGAGGGATTGACAAGGATGCCCTAACCCATGTGTTTATAGCACATGGTTAAATACTGCATTTTTACCAGTGTCTGGTATGTGTATCTACTGATTATAGTATCCTGATTTATTTAATGCACCCCTTTTAAATTGACAAAAGCTTTTAAAAATCCCTGCCAAAAAAACTTCATGTTGAAAGTGACATATTTGACACAAATTCTACTATTAATGTATTTCTTTCAACAAGTGGTTCTCAACAGGGGATGATTTTGCCTCTCAGAATAAGTTTAGCAGATCTGATGACAGTTTTATTGTCCAGAGTGGGGAGATGCCACTAGCAGCTAATAGGTAGAAGATAGGGATGCTACCAAACATCCTAGAATGCACAGGACAGAACCCACACCAAAAATTATCCAGCCAAAAATGGCAATAATATCATTGTTGATAAAGCCTGATTTAGACACATCAAAAAACATTCATAAGATAGATCTCCAACAAGTGGCTGCTTTGAGATATTAACTAATGATAGCAGTACATATATATGGGGGTGTTCCCTTAAAAATTTTTGGTGCAGTGCATGTATGACTAGTAAGATCAGAGTCCACCATGCCACATGGTTCCCCATCTTGACCCAAAAGCTCCTTAAATGAGGTGTATTTCAGATAAGAAGACAAGTGTTATAGTCCCTCTTCTTATGATTATTCTTACTACATACATTGCACAAGGAGCAATGGGGGAAATCAGCAGCCTCCTGATTTTACCTTGGGAAGAATGAGGTTGATCAAATAACCTCATTGAAATATGATTTGTGCTAGATGCTATGAAAATGGACAGTGGAGCTTGTAATTATGTTTACAATTGGCACTTCCAGGTATATTTAAATATGCAAAATGTAAACTTGAAAGAGGTAATATCACGTCCTACCAAAACCACTTTCCCTGATCTATGGTTTTGTTGCAACATGATATAGTTCCTTTTTCAATGTACTGCAAAGTGTTCTAACAGACAGAGACAGAGATAGAAATAGAGAGAGAGACAGAGAGAGAGAGGAGAGAGAACAGGAAGGTGAGCTTGCTGAAAAAAATCAATTTAGCTGATTGGCTTAAATTATATCACTAAAGATTTAATATTTTGAATTATTAAATCTTGGAGTCTGCAAACATTTTCTTTGGTAGTAAATATTCTTTGGTGAGATAACTTAAGTAATATCAAATCACCTTTGAGGGTTGGGGCTTGATCCCTTCATCTTGACCAGAGATCTAGGATGATCTCACGAGGTAGGAATGGCAAGAAAGGAGTAGGGAGAAACTTGCTGAAAACCCAGAACTTTTTCCTCACACATTGGGCCATCAATTAATTATTTGAAGCTACTTTCTTCTATTTCTACTCCACAGAGTTCATTCAAATTTTATAATAAGGAATTTCAATAAGACTAAAGAAAATGTTCTTACTACAAGATGCATTTGTTTTTGGATTAAGCTGCTGAAAGAGACTGGAGGATTTTACACATAATTGTCATATCTTCCAGTATATAAACGTGTATATGTGTACATCATATACAATGTATATTTCTGTATTTGCGTGTGCGTGTGTGTGTGTATATAATCTCATATGATCCTTACAACAGTCTGTGATGGCAGAGAGTATAACTACTATCCCTATTTTAGTTATTAGAGATGAAGGACTGAGGCTCAAGTGACTGAGCAAGGAGACATGGCCAAGGAGGACTGCTGGACACCAAGCTCAGTGAGCACTTCCCTGGCCCATCCTGCCTTTCTGTCTACATATTCACCTGGCCGTTCTGTCTTAAGTCTGGGCTTAGCCCATGATATTATTTGGATAATCTTTCCAAATCCTTTTCCAACCCAGGGATTCCTTAGATGGAGGGAATATAGGGAAGGGGGTTGGGAGGTAGGAATAGAAATTCAGGGAAGAATCATGGAGTTTTCCACTGATAGGTTGTATATTATAAAAACACTCAAGTGAAACACCACTCTTCTATGGAAGTTTACCAATTAATGTAGATTTTATCTCTAACTATATATTGTGGAGAAAATTGAAAGGAAAATGAAAAACTTAACAGATCCATAAAATGGAAAAGAACTTTGCAATAGCTTCTCAACTGTCAACAGTAGAGGATGTTGGGCTCAGGTCCAGACTTTTGAAAATTTTGCTCAAGGCCTACTAACCTCTCATTACAAGTGAACAGGTACTTTGGGCTCTACTTTCCTCTTTTTTTTTTTTTCACTTTTTTTGTAAAAGCAATTTCAACATCTTTTTCCATTTCTTATTTCTCCACAGAGAACTGCATGATATTGTGATTTATGCAGTGTGCATTTGCAGATTAAGACAGCCTGGAGAGGATATTTGGCCTAAATAATCAAACACCAAAGAAAACTTCTAATGGGCCGAGACTATGCATCCATTTGAGCCTGGAAGGAAGAGAAAAAGAGGCCCTAACAAAGGCCTCATTTCTCTTCCCACCCTATCTCCACTCTGGTTCAAGGGCCTCCCATGGAGATTATGTTGCCAATTCTTTGCCTCCATGTAGACTGGGGAGGAGCTATTCAAACTTCATAATGACAAAACTCCAAAAGAAACCAAAAAAGGAAAAGAAAAAATGAAGGAAAATTCATGACAGCAAAAAGGATAGCAAAAGACTACATTGGAAAAGAACTAACAGAAAAAAGTTATTAGAGAGATAAAGTTGTACATGTAAGAACAAAGGTTTCTTTTAACATCAAAATTCTAATTTCAATATATTTGAATAGGAAACAATGGGAAATGCAAAAGAGTTCTTTCTAGAGCAAATAAAAAATTTTAATTAGTGCTTCATTTCACAAGAGGTACTCAATAATAAGAAATAAGCCTACTGTCTGAATCTCTTAGCATGCTTCTAGCTGTACCATGCTTTGAGGAAAGTTAGTTTTATTCATTCATTATCTTGGTAAAAAAAAAGTATGTTCAACTAAAAATGTATTTCAGGCATTGTGCTATATTCTCAGGATACACAGATTAATGAAACGAGACCCTAATCCTTAAAGACCAACACAGTATAGCCAGGGAAGCCAACTTGTAAAGAAATAATTGGAATAAGCTTTGATAAGTGTTATTACTGGGATGTGTAGAGGGTATAACAAGGGAACAAAGAAAGGAGTAGTCAATCCTTCCTATTGGGATTAGGGGGAAAAAACACTAAAGCAATGACATTTCAGTTGAATCTTAAACAGTAAGTAGCATATTTGCCATGTAAAGTAGACAGCAGAATTTCTAGACTGAGAAACACAATATAACACACAGCATATTTGAAAAGCTGGTAAGGGCCAGATCATTTTGGACCTTGAATGACAAGGACATGCTAAGAAGCATAGACTTTAAAAATGAAGAGGAATATGAGTCAGTTGTTTTTGCTCTCCGAACAATTCTTTTTTAAGTAACAACGCATAGTCTTTTTTGGGGGGATCTATTCTTCCAATTTGCAAAGTCCTGGTGAGACCATCACTAATAGGTCTTCACCCTCACCACTTCCCAGAGGTATTGCACATGACATAAGCTGAGCCAGGCACTCACTCCTGAATCCTGAGTGGAGGGACTGGTATACAAAGCAGACGGAGCTGGGTCATTCTACTGATACCGATCAGTATCATCTACTGATACTCCCCAAATTGACCATGAGTTACAGACAAAGATTCCTGGTCATTTAGCTTTTCCTTAATTTCTGTTAATGTAATATTAATATTCTTCTAACAAATTAACCTCCCTTTTGGGGGGCTTACATTAACTGGAGTCTGTGTCTGTTGTTTGTAACCAAAGAATACTTGAAACAGAAACTTATTCCAAATTCACAAGACAAGGATATGGCCAGAACGTCATTTTTTGATAGATCATATGTTAACGGAACAGAGTATGGATTGGATGACAGTGAGATTGAAAGATAAGAGATGAGTCAGGACACTATTGCAGTAGTCTAGGCGAAAGATAATAAGAACTTGCCCTTGAGAAGTAGTTCTACAATCGAGAGTTAAAGAAGAGAGATTGCTACTAAGGATGTGAGGATATAGGTGTTGCCTAGAGTGAATTTCTTGCATGGATGAATAGATAGTAACACTATCTTAGAAGAAGCAGTTTAGAGCAAAGATAAGCTCGGTTTGAAGCCTATTAAGTTTGATTTTCTGGTGTGTTATCCAGATGGATATGGCTAACGACAAGTTGGATTCTATCTTTGCTGCAGTGTAGATGTGGAAGCCATCAACATATAGTCGACAGTAAAAAGCCATGGAAGTGAATGGGATTTTGCATAATCAGCCAGGGATGAAGCTCAGTCTGTAAGATATTTGAACAATTTAAATGTATTTGTAAGCCTTCTGAAAAGAATTTTGTTTTAGAACTTCATGGGCCCTACTGGAAGGTTGGGATTTTTAAATAATTATTTGCATAAAGTATATGAAAATTCCAAATGTTCCTCATATATTAGTTTTATGAGCAACATCATGGTATAAAAGAACAAGTATTAGCTTTGGATTAAAAAAAATTGAGATTGAAATTCCTTATTAGCTAGATGACATTGGTCAAGTTAGTTACCTTTATACAGGCTTGGTTAACTCAAACATCAAAATAGGAAGTAGAATACCAAACTTACAGATCTGCTCTGAGGATTAAATAAGATAATGTATGAAAAAGTACTGGAACCACGTAGAAGCTTCTTTACTTGTGAAGATTTGCTGAAAAATCAACTCAGAATAAAGCATATAAATAAGAGAAAACCTATCAAATTTATTTTAACATGTATACACAAGAACCCTCAGAAAATGAAGGTGCAACTCCCCAGCTGTGTTCAGAAGCTTATATGCCTTTCTGGTAAAATGGGTTATGGGAGTAGAGAAAAGAGGAATTCTGTTCACAGCCAATGAAACATTACTAGGGAGGATGAATGGATTGGGAAAAAAGATTAACTGGTAAATAGTTCCCTTTGGAAATTAAATAAACTTGAGAGATGGGACGTTAAATCTTTTTAAAGAGTCTGTTCAGGTGTAGTCACATTCCTGGTCTTACTGGGAGGGGGAGAAAAAAAGAACAAGTGTTCTCCTAGGTGAGTCTGGATCTCAGGAAGATAAAGAAGCATCAGCATTTTGGGACAGCTGATGGTGGTGGAGGCGGGGAAGCCAGAGAGACCTTGGGGCTTCTCCATTTAGCCCAGCATATCAAAATGCCATATTTTGGCATGATTTCCTTCACTTGTAAAGAATTAGTTTGCAAAAGGCTGATCTTAAGTTGATGTGTTTCAAAGTCCAAAAGGACTTGGAAGGTTTTACCAAAGTGTGGTCCCTAGACGTATTTCCCCTAAAATGACTTAAACCAAGCATAATCTTCTCCTCTTTGCTGATATATTAAATATGTTCAATTAGGAATCCTTTTCAAAATATGACTGTTTTATCTTTATAAAAAAATGTATGAATAAGATCAGCCCCTTTCTCAATGATCTCTACACAGGTGAAAGGGAACATCTTATCATATGATATCAGCACTCACTGTCTCATCATTGGTTTTAATGTGCAAATTTGAAGGGGATTTGAGCCTATGGAATCACCACTAGCTTGGGGAATCATCCCAAATTTACATCACCAGCACACTCTCAATGCTTAAAAGCCCTTTCATTTACAAACCCACAGTCACACTTCAGAACTCCTAATCCAGTGGTTTTCACATTGGTTGCAGATTAGAATCACTTGGGAAGTAAAAATTACAAATAAAATAAAATAAGCTAGTTTCCATATCTCATCTTAAGAAATTATGACTTTGTTGGTATACAGTAAATGGAGTCAGCTGAAACACAACTATTAGAGTCACACACTTAACAGACTTTCATTTTTTCAATCACTTTTTCCTTTTCTGTTACCTATTAATTTCAATGGTATAGACACAGGGCCTTGGTATATTTTATGATTTGTCATTTTTTTTTTTTTTTGAGATGGGTTTTGCTCTTTTTCCTGGGCTAGAGTGCAATGACACCATCATAGCTCACCACAATCTCAAACTCTTGGGCTCAAGCTGTGCCTCCCACCCCAGCTTCCTGAGTAGCTAGGACTATAGGTGCACGCTACCGCACCCAGCTCTGGATTCATTCTTATTGAAAAATGAGTCATCTCATATACTTGTGCAATAGTTATCCATTTCCTCACCACTTCTTATTTATAAAAATTATCTCTATTTTTCATCCCACCATGTTTTTTTCCTTTTGGCCCTTATTTTGTACTTATCAGGCATGATGGGGTTAATCATGATGATAAATTACCTCAAAATTAACAGATGGATAGCAGACTGCCTATGACTCAAGATAAACAATGACTGGTGGGCGCTTTTAATTGCAGTATAATTTTCTTCAAATAGTGAAAAGTTCACAGATTGAAAATTTATAAATTGAAAAGCTTCAGATACATAATAGGCACTCAATCACTCAATATATATTAGTTTCCTCTCTAAATTATTTCCTTGGTTTGCCCCTCCCTTTCCTATCATTCACCTTTGAAAAATAAATGCATTAGGCAGATCTTGTCTAATCTTAAATGCTAATCTCTAGTGGGCTGTTAATATTCAGCCATCGTATTTCTTCCCTTTGTAGAATAGAAAAAAGTTTGTATTCATGAGTGGGAATCCTCAGGGTATTCATATCCCATTTACTCACAGAGATGGTGATAACAGCCCATTCAAAAATGATGATGTCTAATCAGAACAGAATGAGGAAAATGAGATGAAATATCAAATGAGATGCACGCACGTGGGTTGAGGGAGGGATGATGGATCCAGACAAGGACAAGGTTCTTTTGTTTCTCACGAGAAGTAGCCACCTTTGGACGAGTTTTTACAGAGACATTATGTCATGGGTCCTTTCCTCCCCACTGTGAGGCAGGAACCACAGCTAACTGGAAAAGCTGAGATATTTTGAGCAGCTGCTCTAGTGAACACCAGACGAGAGAAAAAGGAAGTGTTTCCATTATGACAAACAAAAGGGAGAATGAAGACTAATACTCCTTCTAAAATGTTTCAAAGCTCCCAGAACCAAACTGTTTTTTTAAAGGAACACATCCTTTACGCAATACAGAGGGATATAAATAACACACCTGAAATGGTCTCATTTAAAACAGTGTGGACAGGAAGAGAGAGTTTGGGATGTGGAATCAAAGATAACCAAACGTGGGTTCTGGCATTGGCCATATCTTTTGGTGTATTCCTTTGTTAGAGGTCACTTAATCTTTCTGTGACTCGATTTATGGGTGAAATGATAATAAATATACCAGTTCAGTATATTTTCAGCATAACATTTAGGTAATTTGTGCAAAGGACATCAACAGTTTAGGCCATGTTTGGCTGAGCCAAGCTCAAACTACTTGCTCGTTTCTACCCTCTTGCAACATGGCGCAAGCCTCATGCCTGCACATTTTGCTGTTGAATTCAGAGTCTCAGTTTAGGCATCTGACAACTAACTGTAAGCAGGAACTTCCATTAAATGCATACATCTGAGCAAGAAGAGGCAACAGCTGAAGTACAGTATAGACTGAATTTGTATCAGATCCTGTCATATTTCTGTCCGCCAAATATGAGAGAATCTGCAGCACTATGAAGTCTGGTTTAATCTTTTAAAATTTACATTACCAAATAGCTCTCACAAATTCTGTGTCTAAGGAAGTAGCATTCAGATTACCTTATAGCTATCAACAATAAGGTGTTGGTTTATTTTACATTCGTGTAACCGAAGAGCCCCTTTAGATAACTTTTCAAAATGACTCCCAATTTGAGTTTGAGATATCACTTCAAGGGAGAGAGAAACTAGCTGCAGGTTTTTAGTGATAGTTGTTTGGCTCGTTTGCTCTTCAATGAGGTTGAAGACGGCTCCTCTCCTTTTCAAGCAGGGTACCCTGATGCCTCACAGTATCAGGAGGCAGGGAAAAAATGAAAATTGCTTTATAATGTATGGTGATATTGAGGTTGACTTGTATAGTAAATGCAATTTTAGAAGTAAAGGGTAAAGCTTCCTAGAATTCCATTGCTTTCTGAAAAGAACCAAAAAAAAAGCCATTACCAGGAAAAGAGTATTCTCAGATCATTGTACATCAAAGTGTGTCCTCACATGGCTCCACTTACTGGCCATGACACCTTTCAAAATCTGTATCTCTCACCTAGATTTTTCTTCAAAGTCTTTATCCTTATTTTTAACTGCATACTGGACATGCCCACTTAAATATTTTTCAGTTATCTTAAATCAACATTCCTAAAACTAAATTCACATTTTGCCACTTCCGCTCCCCTCTTTTTCTCCTCCCCAATCCTGTCCCCTTCCACGTAGATACACACACACATACACACACACAACCAGGACCCGCATACAAATTCCTTCTATGTTCCAGTATTTGTCAAAATAGGATAGTTTTATTCTCTAGGAACAAACAACTCCAAAATCTCAAACACATAACACATACAGTTTATTTCTAGCTCACACAAGGTCCTCTCTTAACTAGGCAAAAATCCAAAGCAGCTGTCCTCCACGAGGTGACTCAGGGTTCCCAGCTGCTTTGCTTCTGTGGCTCTACAATCTCAACATATGGCCTCCCTGCTTCTTGCCAAAGAGGAAGAAAAGAACTAGAGAATGGCATGAGGGTTTCTATTGCTTCATCCCAGAAGTAACATACATCACTTCCATTTACACTTCATGGTTCCTCTTTACTGCAAGGGCATTGCCAAGTATAGTTTTCCACGTGCCAGAAAGGACAGAAAACAAAAGTCACATAGCATTGTCTTTGGCCGAATTTCCCATTTCAGATTCCCAGGTCAGAAACTATGGTTTTATCCATCTTTCTCCATCAACTCACATCCCATTAATCGGTAAGTGGATACCATTAATTCTATTTTATCTATTAACTCCTTAATCAGTTCATTTTTCTTCATTCTCACTTCCACTTAAGACATTCAAACTCTCATTTCTTTCTTCGAGGACTGCAAAAACTTCCTAACAAAAATAAAGAAACAGAAAAAGAAAAAAAAACTTCCCAACAAGACTCCCTGCCTCCATTATTCTCTTCCTTAAATCAATTCTCTACACAGCAGCTATAGTGATCTTTTAAAATTACAAACATGATCACATTGATTTCGCCTCCTGTTTAAAACCCTTCAGTAACCCCCTATTGCTTTTTTTAAAAATTCCCAAACCTGGAAATGGTTTTTATAAGGCCCTGTATTACCTGTTACGTACTTATTTCTCTAACTCCATCTACTGCAAATTCATTTCCTGTGGTGGGTGCTGTGACGTGCCACCCACATGCCCCTTCTTGTCCAAGTCACTCATTTCTCCAGTCACTGGGATGTTGCCAGCTGACAGCTCACAGCTGAAACCCTCTCCTGAGAATTGCTTTCAACTAAAAGAAGCTGCCTCACCCAAGATTACTCTTTCACCCCCAAACTTTTATCCAAGGTTAGTGGAGGATAAAAAGGCCCTCCCCTTGCTCAATCTGAGAAAAATTTGAAGGGCCATCCCAGCTCCAGAATGCACTATGGGTCATTTGAGATCTCTGTTGTAATTGCATCACAGGCCAACTTCTCCCACTGCCCAATCCGGTCTCCTTTACTCCCTGAGGAGTATTGTCATTGAATGAATATCGAGATAATCTCCTACACTGAAATCTGTCCTAGAGTCTGTTTTGAGGGGAACCTAAGACGTGCAATGAAAATACATTTGGGGTGATACAATGGATGCACCATTAAAATCTGTGACCCCAGTTATTTGTCTTAGGCTTGAGGCCCAGAATACTTACCCCCTTTATTCTAAATATAGGCCTCTGCATGCTCTCTGTGCTCATAAGCACCTCTGATTGACCTGAGAACCTCTGGTTCACCTGAACTCTGAACCTGGGCCTTGGGAGACAGAGGGCTACCTGGCTTCTTTCTGCTGTACCTCCACCCACTACGTAGAGATCATTTGGATGTGGAAACAAGCTGAAAGCTAGAATTTTTCCAGGAGTCTTCATCTTCTCCCATGTTACATCTTTCTGTCCTCTTTGCTCACCAAACTCAAGGCTATTGGCTTGCTTTCCATGTCCTCCCCCAATATCCTGAGATCTCTTTACTCCTGGCATAGAGAGTCACCTCTTCCATCCAGTCTTTCACTTATGTCTTGATGTGCTAAGAGAAGATAAAGTAATTTAGAAATTCATTTCTTCTTTCATGACTTCTTTCAGAACTACTGACTCCTTAAAAAGGTCTAGAAAGTCAGTGTTAAAATTTAAAACTAATTAGTGACCTCTTTTCTAAGCAACACCTTTCTTCTCCTTCCTAGGGGAAAAAAGCCTGGTAGTTCAGCCTGGGATAAGGTTGCAAGAAAACACATTTAGAAAGAATATGAAAATATGTGGGTTTAATAGTTGCAAAGAATTGTCTCCCATTCCTCATTGTAGCTATCCATGTGTCTGCCACTCGAGTGTAAGTTTTCTGTATTAAGTATTTTTATTTATATTTGCAAATTCAGTCACAAATATAGTTGCATGGCACATAACAGGTGTTCAAATATTGTTTGTTGAAAGATATTCAGAATATCTCTACCTCCTACTCCAGGTCTATTTTGATGCCTCTCCTCTCCTGAAGAGCTCCATCTGGTTCATCTCTTCAGACTACTCACTTTTAATTTCAACTAAAATTCATTCTCTGAGACACTTATCTTTTCTGTTTTCACTGATAATCCACACATTTGGGTACTTACTAAAGAAGAAAAATAGGTTAATACTTACTAAGAAAAATAGGCTAAGTCCTTGTACATATGATAAATATACTGTTATTTTGGTATTAATTTGACTTGTGGTATATATTCTAATTGCTTGTTTTTAATGTTTATTAAGTATTTTTTATCCTCTTCCACTGTTGTTCCAGTTCTCCCATTGAACACTAAACTTCTAAAGATGGGAAATTAATTTATTTTCCCTTCTATCACCTGTATTCGTCCTCTATAAAATTTTCTGCATATAATTAAAAACATAATGCTAACCAGCATGCAGAAATATAAAAGTAAAATAACTTCAGGATATGAATGCCAATTAGGCATTAAGATACACAATGATTTTTGAATTAAGCTAAGGTTGTATAGCTGTAATAATAAAAATAAGAGCTAACATTTGTTGACTTGTTACTCTGAGCCAGACAACTTATTATGCTTGTACTACTTCATTTAAGCTTCACATCATCTTACAATGTTACTACTAATTTTGTTCCCTTTTTACAGGTTTGAAACTGAGGCACAAGTGAGTATAAATAACTTGTCCAACGTCATACAGTTGCTAAGTGTCAAAATCATGACTCAAACTAAGTTTAATTTAGAATTCAAATTTTTGCTTATGCACAATACTTGCTACTTTCCATGTTAGGTGAGTGATTTTTTTGGTTATTACTCTTACGCACTTTTTCTACTATAAACACTAATTTTCCAATTAGTAGAACCTTTCCAATGTGGTGGAAGGGTTATGGTTGTCACATACGGAGGTTGCTTAAATTGATCCTGAGTCTAATACTTAAAAACCATCTGGAATCTTCTGCTTTAAACCCAGACAAACTCTTTTTAGGGCATGTGTTAACAGAGGTTCCCATAAAATGTTCCAATTTGCCGTAATGAACCACACTCCTGGTTCATTACTAAGCTAAGCTAAGCTAAAAGTGAATTGGAAATCCCCTATATAAATAGCATTAGGGCATGGACAAACTTATCAGGAGTAAAGAATGCTGCAAGAGACATAAATACAATACAATCCTTGCAAAGAAGTTATTTGTCTCGAAGTGCTATAGTGGCCATTCAGGTTATCAGGCTGTGAGTTTTAATATCACTGCCAGTCTGTTAAACTCCTTTTGGTTATAAGTAACAAAGTCAAGCTTGAATTAGTTTGAGCAAAAATGGGGATATTTATTGGAAGGGTGACTGAAAGCAAGGAGGCAGGTGGCCCATTGAAACCGATGGAATCAGTGGCTACAAGGCCAGGGAGAATTCAGGTTAAGCCCCCTCTTCTCTACTTTCCACCATGCGTCTCCTTTATTTGTCTCCCTCACTGCAAATCACACTTTTCAGTTTATTTATATCCACTGTGGAAAATAGATTTGAAAGCTTCTAAGATTGATTGTTCAATATCCAGCCACCTATATAGAGAGATGAAATTAATTCTGTCAAATAAAATCCAAATTTCTGGGGAAATTTATTGGTCCAGCCTGAGACATGTGCCCATGATGGCCAATTAACTGTGGACCAGGCTACATTTTTGAGCTCGGGCTTCATTCTGTGGGCCACATAGTTGTACATACGCCATGGCTCCCACAAAAATCATGTATGTGGTGGATCAGTGTGTAGGCAGACCAGCTGGGGGAATTTCCAGGAAAAAAGAGAGTATGATATAAAGTATTAGATGTTCACCTCAAACAGGGAAGAAGGAAAGCATAGCTGTAATTCCCAAACATACCTGGGTATATCATAGATTTTGAAAGCAAAAGAGCAGAACAGTATCCTAAATCACAACCTCAACACCCAGTTGAACTGAGCATGAGTGGGCTATATTAATACCTGATATACTCCTTTCTTCACTTAGACAACTCTAACCACAGAGTTTGGCTGAGTATGAGTAAAGCTAAAAGAAAAATAAAGGACAAAGACATGTATTGGGGCTTATTCTTAGTAATATGATGGAAGCATAGAAAACTAATCCTTGGTGTATAGGGTATTACACCAGCTCTTTTTACTTATTCTCTCATTTAATCCTCTCTGCATCACTAGAAAGTAGGTATTATATCTCCATTTCACAGATATGAAAACAGAGGCTCAAAAAGATAATATCTTCCCCCATTGAAACCTAATAATTAAAAAAGAGGATTTAAGCCCATCTGTCCTATTCCAAAGCCTGTGTTCTTTTGTTGTTACCACAGAAAATGCATTTTAGAATAAGAAAGGAAAGAAACAAAAAGCAACACCCAAGCTCAGAAGAATTTTGGTGGCAAAATACAAAATGTAAATAATGCAGTAAATTATATACATGAAGAAAATATTAGTGGTATCTGGGTAAAGAAAAAAACGGGGGGGAAGCTCTAGCTAATAAAGTTCATGAACAAGTAGAGAAAAAGCAAGGTTTACCACATAGATAGCTGCGTGCATTGATGAAATCTGTAAGATATACTTCTTTCACAGTTGAGAAATTCCACTTTGCATTGCCTAGGAAAATAATATCATATAACTCAGGACCTGGAGATCTGGTTAATGAATAGTTTGTTAGTGAACTTTTTGAAGCTCTGGCCACAATTCCCTGGGCCTGCAGGTCAGGGTTAATGACCTCACTCAATCATTTTTGTTTAGTGAAACATTGGTTGGTACATATTAATCAGAGCATCTCAGAGCATAAATGCCAGGAGAGTCCTCAGATACCGCTGGCAGGAGATGGAGGTGTCTTCATTTTACAGATGAAAAAACTGAGACTCAAGGATGGAAATGACTATGAGAGAAGGGAACGAGGTTGTCAAGTTCTGGGATGAGGAGCCCCAGCCACAGTCAGGGCAGAGCTCAAGGCAGGGCCAGCATGGCCCCAATAGAGGCCACGCCTGTGCCAGCAGGCGAGGGGTGCCTTGACCTGCAGTCCTCCCTGTGATCAGAGGGTGTTTTCCTCAAGTCAGCTGCTCTGAGGTTAAAGCCGGTCATCAAAAGATAGTTCAGAGCCTCCAGATGGCCTCAGACCTAATAAAATATTCATATTCAACAGTCATTTTGTTCTGAGAATAGTTTAATGTTTTTATTTTAAGGAAAAAAACGCTTAGAAAGAACCTTTGAGTTCACCAAAGCCGATCTCCTCCTCAACACAGGGATTATTGCCATATAGTGATCTAGTCTCTCAAACCCTTCTCGGGTTCTTCTTTTCTGAAACTTTTAATATTGTAATAAGACGTGACACCATGAACTCCCTCGCACTGGCACGAATTCAGCCTTCTAGTTCCACACTAAACAAGCCTGAATATAGGATAATTTTAGTTCAAATTGGTCCAGGGCCACCTTCCCACTCTTCCCTAAATGTATGAACTCTGCATGTTGTTCAGTTAAAATGAGAGAGCGAGAGAGAGAGAGAGAGAGAGAGAGAGAGAGAGAGAGAGAGAGAGAGAGAGAGAGAGAGAAAGAGTCATTCCTCGTAAAGTTCATTCTAGGTTCACTTTGGATGCAAATGTTTGGATTTACTTTTGGTTTGGTTGTTCTAATGCCGCTCATCCTTAAATAGGATCTGTGGGAATAGAAGTGAGGTTTAAATACTGGAAAAACTCAGAAACCCTTTCTCTGTTCCTGGCAGGTACCCTCCTCATCTGTGACCCAAGGCATTTACACGGGCCGTTTCCTCTCTGTTAATACTTCCATTCTCCTTGGCCTGGCGAACTGTCCTTCATCCTTCGGTCTCAGCGTACACCACCATTCCTCAATGAACCCGCACCCCTAAATCCCACTGCTAAACACTCTGGTGGCCCCTGGCAGCAGTGTGAAAGCAGCACGAGTCACTGTCGGCGAAGGCTCCCTGCGCCCCTGCAGCACAGTGCCTGGCACGGAGTAGATGCTCCACGACAGCAACAACAAATATGTGAACTAATGGAATGAATCCATTGACCAATAAACCCCAAACGCATTTTCTACACTATTGCACCTTGGAAGCCACTTTTGCTACCTGAGTGAGCCAGAAATCTTTTTTAGGTGAATAATGTTCAACTCCAAGGGGGCTTACCATCTGTGTGAATTTACTCACGGTACACTCAACATCTCTGTGCTTCGGTTTTCTTACCTGCAAGATGAAAATAACCATAGTAAATCATGATATAGCATAAGTAAATGAATAATTTAGAGTAGTGCTTGGCACATAATAAGATTTCCATGAGTTGTTTAACTATTATCATTATTATTGTAGTGGTGGTATTACTCTTACGGATGTGTGATATAATTAGGATTTACAAACATGTGCTTCGTATCCTTTTTTTGCTCAGCTCACTGAATTATTATAAGGTGAACACCCTTATAAACAGCCAGGACAAAAACCAGAACTTGGTCGGTCACACTAGAATCCTTTCCCCGTGCTCCATCCCAAGTACAGCAGTCTTGCTTCCTCCAAGAGCAACCTGACCTCTCGAGTCATTGCTTCCTTGGGTTTCTTAATGTTTTTATCACCCAAATTTTCATCCGTAAGCCTTATTTTTGTCTTTTTTTCATAAATATTTACAGTTTATTTTAATCTACAGGCTCCTCCTCCATCCATGTCTTTCTCTTTTTTTTTTTTTTTAAATAATGCATCGGCTGAAGAGCTCAGGGTTTTTGTCCTGTACGCTTGCCCACAGTCTGCATTTTGTTGATTCCATCCTCACAGGAACATTAAACTCATGCCTCTATCCTCTTTTTGGCCTGGAAATTGGCAGCTGGAGGCAGAAGCTTGATAAGACTCAGCTACAATGCATTCAAAAAGACTCCAGGGTTGTGGTGTGCTCTTTAATCAGGAGGCACATAATGTCCAAGTTTTCTTCCATTTGATGTTTGCAGCCAAATGATGCTCAATGTCTAGATCCCCTCAATTCATAATGATACCATCCTATTATTGTATCTTCATTTCTTATCTGAAATAATTTTTATAAGGAGATGATTCCCTTTATCTACTACTTAATTACCCATGTTACAATTCACATAGGAAACCCAGAATAAAGCTTTGATTCTTTCCTATTATTTACCCAGTTTTCAAGATAATGAATTAGTTTTCTGAAATTCTGACAATGATGAATTTACTTTTTAATATTATAAATGCAAAGGTTGCAGTTCATTTCAGTTTTATCCTTATTGAGACTTAAATTTTTCCATGTTTGCCCTGCAAGAGCCTCTTCAAATTGTCTCCTGCATCCTTCTCACATGTCTCTGGTGGTCTTTGATACCTTTCTTGCTCATCTTGTACATTTTCTGCCTCAAAATGTACATTGGCAATTTGTCCCAGAACCTCTGGTTTCCTTTGATGGGATATAGTATTTGGAAACCAAAATCAGGGTGCTGTGGATATTCACTGATATTGGGTCAGTCATTGTTTCTTGGCACCTTCAGGGAACAAAGCTAGATATCCATACAAATATTCCAATTCAAATTCAGGATTGCAGGGTTTTTAATTTTCTGTATTGCATTTGAGTATGCTACCTCTCACACTGAGAATCTGTTTCTCTAAGATCCAGGGAATAATCAAATTAGACTATTCCACACCAACTCATTTGCTTTACCCCAGTTTACACACAGACAATAGTTTCAGAATAACAATACCAACAATGCTACTACTTATATAATATGATTACTAAAAATCTTTAAAAATACTTAAACTAATTACAGCCAATAGGATTTTTAAAAATAGCTAAAACAATTGTTTTTCCACAGGTACTCCCAATTCTTCTGCCATTTTGTAAATGGTTACTGTATCTGTACTGTCAAATATATAGCCTGCATGCTGTGTTCTCTTACTTTAAGCTTCATCTGGTCTTAATTCTCTTTGACAATAAACTATCAAATATATATGTAATACTGACCCCTGACCTCCATATTCCTAATCCCATGTCACTCTCATCATTTCTGGCTATCTGAAGCTCACTCACTAGCGCATTCCATTTTCAAAGGGGCTCCTGGTAACAACGCCTCCTAAATTCTTGCTTGTTGACCAGTTTGTGTCCTTTATACTTGAAGGACAGTTTTGTTAAATAGAAATTTCTTGACTTACATTTCTTTTCCTTGAATATTTTAAATATGGTACACTATTTTCTTCTGGAACTCTGGAATTTTCTACATTAATGTTGAAAATTAATAGGATTAATTTAGGATTAATTAGGATAATCTAATTTTCTTTTCCTTAAAAGCCATGTGCTTTTCTTCTCTTGACATCCAAAGAGATTTTTGGTGGGCCTTTTTGTAGTGGACACCGAGTCATCTCTCAGCCATGTTTGAACAAAGCAGTTCTCGGAACACCTGTTCTCACACGGATTGTTTCTTGTTGATCGGCCTCAAGACACCTTGTGACTTGCCAACAAGCCAGGGTGCCTTGACCCGCAAATGGGAAAGGGCAAAGGAGGAGACGCAATCATCAACTCCCTGAGGCAGAGCGGTGAGAACCGGTCCATGCTGAGACGAAAACATTCTGGGAACAGAAAATAGTGGTGGGAAAAGCTGGGGTAGCCTGGGACAGATGCCAAAAGAACAGTGTTAAAAATAAAGATGCTGCAAGCAGGGGCTGCTGCAGTCTTGTACCGTCTTTGTGTGTCTGCCGTTTGTTGTTTGTCTTCTGTGTTCACTTCTCCGCCCCAAGTTGGGCCACAGCAATGATCCATGCCATCCTGTTTAGAAGTCCTCCATGCTTATTTTTGTGGAGGCTCTCGGGGCTCTACAATAGGAAAGGATGTCACCTGTTTTCTCTATTTTTTTCCCCTTCCTTCTTACCTACTTCTGCACCTGACCCCAGCAAGTAAGTCACCTGTTGATTTGCATGTTTTGGCAAATAGGAACTCACCCCTGATTATTTGTAGGAGATCTTCCAGGAGAAGAGAAATTACTCACCAAGCGTTGACTGTGTTCCAGGCATTGTGCTACAGACATGCTTGGATAAAAGGTGACTAAGGCAAGCTCCTTGCCCTCAGGAAGTTCATAAACAGACATGTGAGCTGCATGTCAAGTGCTGTAATTACAGATATACATAGGTTCTGGAAGAAGCCAGAAGACAGATACCATATTCAGCATGGATTGGGAATCAGAGGTTGTAAAGGAATGTTGAGTGGTCAGGGAATATTTCCCAAAGAAGACTCTTGAGTTAAGCCTTGAAGGGTTTATCATGGTGAACAATGGCAAAGGAGAAAGGACGTGGCTGGCAGGTAGAAAGGAATGAAAGAGGTAGGGTAGTAGTTAAGAACACAAACTCTGGAACCAGACTGCCTCGGCCCAAATGCCAAATCTGC
>CAUYRT010102834.1:0-11987 GCA_963574885.1 Lepilemur ruficaudatus | reverse complement strand
GGGGCCCTTACTTTCTCTAACACTGTTGCCTATATTAATGATTGATTTTTGTTGGAGCGCCTAGAAAGTACTACTTTCCTCTCAGTTCAACTCAGAAATTATGGGCGTCCATTATGTTCCTAACACCCTATTTAGTCATTTTAGGATATAAGAGAAATATATAATCCAGTGGAATTATTGTGTGGGGTTTTTTTCATTTTCTTCTTTCTTTCTTTCTTTCTTTTCTTTCTGTTTTCCAGTGCGGCTGTTTGGTCTTTGGTGTTTCTTATTTGTGAAGGACAATGTCTCTCAGGCACTGTGTCTTCTGTCAGCAAGGCCCAGGCCAGTGTTTGGGGTTTATGTTGTATCTTCTTTTTTGCTGTTAAAAAGCAAAAGAAGTAAATGTGATTGTGCTCAGAAGACCAGAGAATCACTCCACTGACTCATTTTGTGAGTTCTACAACCTTATGTTTCAATCCTTCTGAAGGAAACCTCAAAACTAAAAGGAAGAACCCAAAGATACCCACTTGCCTCTTGCCCCTCCTTCAGCTCATTTGGTGGTTCCAACAGCTGGAAGAAAACCCAGAGCACCATTTGCCAAGACATGTGCTCCAAATATAGTTATATTTCAATAAACTTCAAGTATATTTGAAATATAAACTATGCTCTTTTAAGATATAGTCAGTAATGAATAAATAGTAAAACAGAATTGTAAAAACTGAGGCATATTTTACATGTTACATTTTATAAAGAGAAGTTATAATATGATAATGTAATTATGCTACTCAGAAAAATTTTAGTAATTTCCCCAAAGTATTAATTTATCACAAAAAGAAATGAGGTCTGGGAACAGGACCTAAGATCAGAGCCGAACGATGAGCATCTCTTTTCAATCCTTTCTGTGCTTCTTTGGGACTCTTTGTATGACCTCATCTGGGGATGTCATCAGAGTGAAGGTTGAGGCTTCTTGTGGACATGAAACTCCATCTAAACGGCCCCATCTAAACCATCTAGGCCTTGCTCCTGGTCAGCCTGGCTTTGCTCTCTACCGGGGCCAGTTTCGTGCTTGTGGAAACGTCAACGAGAACAGATCTGAAGCTGTTTTCTCAGCTCACTTTCCCTCCTTGAAAAGTGCTGCCCCAGACCCCGTGTGAAGCCCCTGGGGCCTCGCTCAGCTCTCAGAGTCACAAATTCTGCCTTATCCCCCCTTGCACCACAACACCCGCTTCTCCTCAAGAATCTATGCAAATGGTAAAGGAAAGTGAGGCATAGCAACTCGCCTACGTGGCATAGAGACATGGTGCAATTAACATGGCCCTTGCTTAAAAGAAACAAGACCAGGGGAAGGTATGAATTCCACCTGAGGTTGGAAAATAATCCCCAGAATTCCCCTGTCCACTGCTCCACCAGACACAGTTGCGTGGGGCCCTTGAAGGCGCAGTGACACTTTTGTGGCCTGGTAGAAATGCCATGGGCTGAGAAGCAGAGCCAGCAAGCACCCCACATGTGACATTTTCTTGAGCAAAATTCTAATAGAAAAGAATCTATTCTAGAGAAGTTTTCTGAGGAAACTCCAACACGGGCAGTGATCCATTTGGGAGTGTTGGCTAGAGGAGGAAATGGAAAAGAGAGAGAAAGGCTTTTGGTAAGACCAAGTCTAAAAGGTGCAGGAATTTTTAACAACGGTGTGAGGAGAGATAAGGGAAGAGGGAATCAGGCGGTACTGGGCCTTGGGCCGAATTCTCTCTGTGGTTGAGAAAGGGATAGGGTTGTGGAGCTGGGTCAGGGACTGTGCCCTGCACTGTGGCAGGATGTTGCCATGGAAGAGCAACAGCTTCGTACCCCACGGATTCAGGTGGGGGTTGAGACAGTCAGGAATGGACAGGAACCCAGTACCCAGGTGTAACTAACTGCAAACGTCCCGTCCCCTGCCCCACTTGGTCCTTCCCCACTGGTCGTCCAGGTGCCTCTGCACCAGCAGAGAAGGCCAGTCTGCACTGGACTGACACTGTGATCCAGGCTGAGTGGGAAATGCAAACAACACGCCTGCTTTTCAGATCGAGAAGCCTCGAAATCCCCAAGGAGGAAATTAATCTTTAATATCTGGAAATATTTTGAAACTTGTGGGAAGAATTCTTATGTCTTCTCCCTGCTTGGTTTCTATATCTTTCAGGAGAACTCATGTTTGGTTATGGGTTGGGAGGGATGTCAGGTTTATGTTCTCTGAGAAACAATAGACGCTCCTACCCCGCAGAGATATGAACCTGCGCAGGTGCTGAGTGATATCAAGTTGTAAAGAGTCTTGAGAGGTTTTTTTCCCCACAACATCTTGAAAGTATTTTCTCCGTGTCAGCTACATATCCTAATCCTAAAAGAAAGACCATAGACCACGATACTTGGAATATACAATGTGCCTTTTTTCCCCTCAGCAAGGTGTACAATTAATTCCTCATGTTCTCAAATAAAATGGTGGAGCAGAAAGTACCTCTCTGCTTCCTGGAGCTTCCAGGCACACAATAAGCATGTTCATCTTTTCATTTTCAGAAATGATCACTGCACACCCCTGCCTTCAAGAGACTGAGTAGCTGGAATTTCTTTCAATTGTTTTCTCAAAGAGAGAGTCAATGAAGTCATCAAGCCATCTGGTCGACCTTCAGCGGCCGTTTGCCATATCTAGGAGTAAATTGTAAGAGCAAGTAAAGAGCTAGCCACAGGAATAAGAATCCTGGGGAAATTTTAAGTGTTAAAAGGTTAAAATTTATAAAAAGAGTTAACAGGAAAAGGGAGTAGAGCCTCCTGATACTTCACACTCTCCTTCCTCCACCTGCATTTCTGTCATCTGACCTGCTGTCCCGGCTCTCACTCTGACTCACAATGTTTTTCATACCTGCTTACCCGAGTGGAAGGGACAGAGAGAGAACCAAAGTCTTGGGGACCTCCCTCTCTCTAGAGGCAAACCTCAACCTCTCAGAGGCTGAGCAGATACCTCAAATCATAGAATTTTTGACAGGTAGCTGGAATTCCAAAAACAGTGCTGCCTGGCTCCTAAATCTCTACTCCTACCTCCCTTGCAATCATGGAGACCTAATCTGATGAATGAAAAACAAAAATCAGAAATCAGAGCACGACACACAAAACCAATGCATGCACTCATAAGAACTAGGCAAATTTTTGCACCAGAAGTGAGCTGGAGTAAAATGATTCCTTCCCAATGTTTCCCCATCACATCTAAAGGTGGACAGTATCCCTATTGTTCAAGGGCACCTGAGGGGTAGGCTATTAGGTAAGAGATAATTGGGATTAGCTGGTGCCACTGCACCTCTGGATGTGGACAGGCACTCAGGAGGGATACCTGAAAGTCTATGTTCTGTGTGTCAACATCTTCCTAGCTTTGGGAAACAAGTCCTGAACACCCACCTACCACCTAGCCCCAGCTCACGATCAGGGGAGCACCTTAATGGTCTCGTCCCTTTAGGACATCCTTGAGGATACTTTTAAAACAGATTTTAAGAATTTTAAGCTGGATGTTATTTTAGCTTTTAGGCTTCCTTTCCTGGAGAAATGACCTTTAGCATATGGAATTTGGGTGGGAAACTTTTGCCTTTGATTACTGTGTACACTAAATTTAATAACTACTCAAATTTTTCCTTTTTTTAGAGTATAGAAAGAGAGGACAATGAGAAGAAATTAAAGCTGTAGTGGAGTTGAGATTTTTAAGGCATAAAGCACCTCTGGATTGCTCAAAACATAGAAGAGATCACCTAATTTCCCTGTACATTAGGCTGATCTTGGGTTCTGCAGTTTTTCAAGATAATAGTCCATTTTTCCCCACTGCCCAGAATTTTCTGGTATGTCAAATAAGAGCTGTGCATGTTTCTCATACTATATCTGATTTTTACATAGCAAAGAAAAAGGAAAGAAGTTAAATTCATTGATTACTGTGATGGACACCCATGATACATTGCCCGAGTACACCTTCAATGAAAGAATTTTAGCTCCTCCTTCTGGGAACACTGTGGGCAGATAGTTGACAGCACCTTCAGGTCGTCCGCATCTGGGGTCATCTAAAGTCACACTCCTTCCTGTGGTGACCCCCATCCATGTTTGATTAATATAAACTTGGTGGCAATATAAAGGCCTGGCCATCTCAGGACCATTCTGAAGGGCCACTGTAGCTTCACAGTCCCTGTGGGTTTGGCTGAGATTGTCGTTTGGCCTGCAAGTAGCTCGACTTCTCCTTCTGATCCATATTATTGCTTCTTTGCCCTCCCTTCCCCAGGAGTTGGCCCACATATGCCCTAATAAATATCCTACATGCTACTCTCTGTGACAGTTGGTACCAAGAATGGTCTGGAAAAGCAGGTGCCGAGGGGTTTTGGAGCTGGATCACTCTCTTCTTACTAGCCCACAGCTGGTGGTAGTAGGAGTTCTCACAACTCCTGGCATAAGATGGCCAGCAAATTATTTAAAATTTCACAAATGATGAATTTGGATGGCATTATTTGGTAAGATCTAGCAGGACTTTGAGAAATTTGGGGAAAGTATCAACTAAAAGACAATGTATCTTGGTGGCTATTGCTAAACTAAAGCTCTGGGAAAAGATAAGGAGAAGCTTGAAGCATTAATTTCCAATTGAACACTTAATGTGAAAAACATAGAACATCCTTGGTATTTTATGAAGAGATTCTCATGTCTCCTGGGTGAGAGGAGGACAGAGAGAGCTGAGAACAGGCCCAAGGCTTATTCTCCAGAGTAGTCCAATTCCAAGGAAGGGTGAACTCCCATCCCACACATGGTAGAGAGGGGCACTGGCATTAGTGTGGCCTGGCTCTGTGAGTCAGAGCTGCTAGCAAGAGAGACCACATCAGAATCAGGCTCACAAATAGCAATGGGGATGACAGGAACCCAGAATAATAGAGGCCATATGGGCATATTAACCATCAGAAGCCAGGAAAAAGAATTATAGTAATGAATGGTGAAGTTAGAAGGGCCGTGAGAGTTAGGAAGATGGTTAACAGAACCCAGCATGCTCATGGGGCACGAGAGATGGGGAGCCAGCAAGGGGACCACTCAGTCTGCACCATTAAAAATACCAATGAAGAATGATAAGAAGTGGCATCCTGTCAGATTTGCTGTAATCTATTGGTCTTAGAAGCAAGTCATAGGTCCTTCCCACACTGAAGGGGAAGAGATTATGTAAAGTGTGAATATGGGGGCCACCTTAGGGTCGGTCTTCCACATTGGGTCACCTGAAAGCTGCCAGCTTCAAATATCCATATCAGGAAAGGGCTTTGCAGATCTATGGTGCTGTGCAAACAGCCCTGATATTTGGGTCATAAACCCTGAGAGAACCTGTAGTATTATGGGTAAAGTGCTGGGAAGAGAGGCCATGTGGTATTAATGGCAAATCCCAGTGGGAGAATCACAACACAAATACTTAGGTTCCAGAGAAAGAGCGCACCATCTGCAGCAGAGAATTATATAACTTCTGAAAATCAACTCCTGCACGCTACTGGGCCCTGCTAGAGATGAAGGATCTACCCATACAGCACCAAATGACCATGATTCTGGGACTGCTTATTATGAACTGAGCTCTGTTAGAATCAGCAGCCAGGTAAGCTAGGTATGTCCCATCATAAGATGGAAGTGATACATCATGGGTTAAGTGTGACCAGTCCAAAGACACAAGTAATCTGTACAAAGAGACAGTTCTGACCTCCCATTTCATCCATCACCATTGCACCAGCACCTCTCCCTCAACTCGCACCTCTGGTCATCTGGGCTGTGATCAGCTGATGGAGGAGAAAAAAGCCTGAAAATTAATTGGCTCAGTATGTGGATCAAGCCAAAAGATTGATAACAGCAGAGCTATAGCCTTATTTAGGAGTGGCCTTAAAGGACAGAAGGGAGATAAAATCCTTTCCACAGCTAGAACCTGGTCACTCACTGTAGAAAGAGAAGTTGCTCAAAGTTGGAATATATTCACTCACAGGAAGTGGAAAATGGCTTGATCAGCTAGTCAAGGCCTTAGAGAAGAAAGTTGAGAAGATTGAGAATGAAGAGGTCTAGGGTAGAAGCATGTGAAATGAATGTATGGGAGTGGCCACAAAGCATGAAAATCTTCATGTCATATGTGTATCAGTCAGGGTCCAGTCTGGAGACAGAAACTACACAGTAATTTCAACAGGAAAATTTTAATATAAAGAATTATTAACTAGTAACAGGGGACTAACTACTAAGAGGTAAATTAACTCTAAAGAATACAGTAATGACAGAAGGAGCAGTCAATGCATCTAGAGTTCAGGCAGCGCATCAAAGGAAGAAACACATTTGGAAAGGGACCCTTCTTAAGACCTATTTGAGAGAATGTGGCTGTGTTCCACTGGGTCAGGGGAAAGTTGATTGAGGTGCTGAAGGCCAAGACTGGAAAGCAGAAAACTACCTGCTGAGGTAGTGATGGAAGACTAGGAGAAGCCATCCTCTCGGTCACAGGTAGACAGGGCCAGCCATATAGTTTGTGGGGCCAAGTGCAAAATGAAAATGCAGGACCACTTGTTCAAACAGCATGGAAATAAAGTACAGTTGAAAGTTCTACAATATAAAGACTTTTAAGTTATTATTTATAAAATATAAACAGGTAATAATAATACATGAAATAACAACAAACTTATAAATTATAAAAATTAATATACTATATATCATAATTTTATGTAGTATAATATGTTATAATATTTTATAAAATACAATGGTGAGACAGGCATAGGATGGGCATTTCCATTCCAAACTGGGTGAAATAGATAAGAACAGGCCCTGAGTAAGTCTAAAACTTAACAGGGAAAAGAACATTACACCTAAATTTTTGTTGTTTGTATTTTTTTTTTGTGCGTGTTAATAATTTTTTATTTCAAAGTATTATGGAGGTACAAATGTTTTTAGTTACATGAATTGCTTTTGTAATGCTCCAGTCAGGGTTAAAAGTGTGTCCATCACTCACATAGTTGTTCATTGTACACATTAGGTAGGCTTTCACCCATCCTCTCCTCCCCCTGGCTCCCTACTTGATTTCCTTTGAGATTTACTTCCCTCTATGCACATGTGTGGTCATCAGTTAGTTCCAATTTAATAGTGAGTACATGTGGTGTTTGTTTTTCCATTCTTTAGATACTTCACTTAGGATAATGGTCTCCAGTTCCATTCAAATTGTTGCAAAAGGCATTAAGTCATCCTTCTTCGTGGCTGAGTAGTATTCCCTGGTATACATACACTACCTTTTGTCAATCCGCTCATGAATTGATGGGCCTTTGGGTTGATTTCACATCTTTGCGATTGTGAATTGTGCCACAATATACACTCAAGTGCAGGTATAATTTCGATAAAAGAACTTCCTTTCCTTTGAGTAAATTACCTACCATTTGATCCAGAACATTAGGTCTTAAAGCTGGAGAATAATATCCTTTTAGAGGCATTAACATCATGATCATTATGAGTAGGTAGGTTGCTCTTACACAATGGGGCAGAGAGGAATTTGTTGAGCACCTAAGTGGTTGATATATTGGGTGCTTCTTGATACTTCCTTGCCCAATTTTGATTGTAAATGAACAAGTGCATCCTGAGGAGGGCTTGGTGACCAGGAGCTAAGGGATGCAGGTCTAGGTCACTGCACTAGATAAACTACTAAAACCAGCATGGTGGTGATATGGGGTAAGGGAACCTAGAAAATATAGCAGAGAAGGATCTCAGGATGAGAGGCCCACTGGAATTCTGGCAAGCTAGTCTCTCAATATATATGAAGCAGTAGCTCTAAGTGGTGAAGGGGTGGAATGTGGTGGACAGAGAGATGTGCCCTGCAAATCCTTCTTCACTGTAGGACTTGTCACTTTGGCTCCTGGAAGGATAGCAGACAGCCCAGAGCTGTTGACACCTTCACAGACTGCTTCAGCTGCAGAAAACCATCTTGCTCAAGTTTACACCCCTTCCTGGGGCAGCTCATGTCTAATGACTGATCAATGTGGGAACCCAAAGGCCTGGATTTTTTGGCCAAACTCAGAGAACTCTTAAAGGCCATTGTAATACCATGATTCTCCTTGAGGGTAGGTTGAGACTGCTATTAGGCCTATATTGCAGTTTAATTTCTTCCTGTGTCCAATTCTGTTTCTTTCTTCCCTTCCACAAGTATTGATCCCAATGGCACTCCTTAATAAATATCCTGCATTCTGTTCTCTATCCCAGAGTCTGCTTTCCAGGGAATCTAATCTGTGACAAGTGTCTAATAAGTGTCAGGATCTATGCTGGGTAACTTACATTTGTCATTTCTATTATTCCTCATATCACCTTGTGAGATGTTTTGGATGATGTCTAATTTTAAGAGTAGGAGTGGGGCATACCAAAGGTTAATTAGCTTGTCCAGGGTTCTATCACTTATAGGACTGACTGATTCCAAAGGCCTTGTCTGTTCTGTCTACCGTGCTAGGTACAGCTGTTGTAGGAAAAATGAAATGGACACTAATAACCCATCCCTACTATAGACCAGACATTGTCTTAGGTACTTGTACCTACATAGTATCGTTCAATTTTCAAATTAAAGAGTGTTATGCATGTACTGTATAAGACCAAGACAAAAGGACTTTCATAGGATAAGAGGCAAAGCTGTTTCTGGAACCCAGATCTGTCTGATTCCAAGGGCGGTGCATTCTGCTCCAGGTCAAGCTGCTTATTCTAAGGTGGAGGGTCATCCGGGGAGAATATGGGAGACCCTAAAATATGCATTTACCTAGAAGTAGCCTAATCTATGCAGTACTCATTGAGGTATCTACCATAAGCATGGATATCTTCTTTCTCAGAGTGAGTTTTAGAAATTTTTTTGGTGGGGTCCCCACCAGCCTCCTAAACCCTGTGGTTTATAATTAGGGTATGTACGTAACTTTTGTACCAAAGCATGATACTTGAGAATGTCATGGGACAATAGAGGTAACTCAGGATGGCCATGGGCAAACAGAGAGAAATGCTCACCTCACTATTGGGAAAAAATGTTATGTTTCTTAGATGCTATTCTTCATTCATACTTACCTGGTATGACAAACCAAATCACGACATAAGGTGGGTTGTAAGAGAGAGTGCTTCAGAGTGATTCTCTGAAAGGTTTCAGCTTTAGAGCATTAACTTTTCCCTAGCAAATTCACCCATGATTCTGGCCTCTTGAACACACAGCAACACAAGTTCCACTGTGATATAAACAGGGAACATTTCCGAATTGTGGGATTGTTTTTTTCTAATTAAATGAAAGGGGAAGATGTAGTTATTTTCAACTCTCTGCACAAATTTACTACCCAGTAGAAACCGAATAATGCATTGTAAGTAGTACTTATTCTATTTACTGTACCGTCTATTGATGTGTGTTGGACTCGCTCTATTTTGGAGGCACTGCCATGGTAACTGGGCTCCTCACAAAGGCCTGTGTCAGAGCAGAAACTGAACATGGAGAACTTTAGATAAGTGACAAAATAAGGAATCAACCTCAGCAGGCCCAGAAAAGTTCATAACAATTTCATGCTTTACTCTGGGACAGATTTCTCCATGAAAATGATAAGTCTTAAGAGGCAGGTCATAAGATTTACTGGACATAGAACTAGTCCTGGGCAAAATGGTAGAAGAAAGTCTATTTTCACAGGCTCTTACATGTCCTGATCAACATCTGTGGCTCCGCCTCTTGTTCCATTTTAGCCTTTAAGTCAAGCTCACAGCTTTAGGCAAAAAGCACAAGCTGGTTTTCAGCCTTCAGAAAACCAGGGTGACTTTAGATGACTGGCCTTGAGTCCTTAGACCTGAGACATAACCCTGGCTCTGCCTTTAACTGTTGAAGGGCTTTTCTTCAAATCAGGATTCTGTTTCCAAACTATAAACTTGGATGTAAATGAATAAACTTGTTACAAAAAAAGGAGGGCCCTTGGGCTAAAGCCTTGTGCTCCTCTTGAAGTCAGTGCCAAGGGAAAGACAGAGATTCTAATTGGTCCACCCTTCTCTATAGAACTAGCAGATCTCAGTATTCTCATGGAAAGTGGGCATCTAAGCTGTGTTCTACAGTCCTTCTAGTAAGAACACTAGAAGGAAGTCTGCAAGAGCAAAAATCCTTTCCTTGTGAGAATTTCTTTTGGATCTTACTTAGAAACAGTCTCATCACTTCAACCAGTTTCTCACCTCTGGAGGGTAACCAATAAGCACAAGCAGTGACCAGACCCTACTCTGCCTTCTTCATCTCTCCCCCATCTTTCTTTTCCTTCCTGAACTCCCTCGGCCTATTAGCTCGGGCTAGTTTAGTCCCTGAGTCAGGCCTGGTAGTGGAAAGGAGCTCATGTGCCCACAGGTGGCTGTGAAGCCCACCCTAGCCCTTGTCCTATTGTTCTGAGATTTGTGGGAATCGTCCTTCTCCTTTTCCAGTAGAGGTTTAGCCATCCCTCATGGCTTCATGAGCTAAATTGTTCATGCTTGAATTCCATCTAGAAGTAAGATAGTCACCAGTTCTCAGGAGCCTCCTGAGAGGGACTAGAAATGAACAGCCTGACAAGGCTCTGTGTGATGACCATGCGTCCCAGAGGGGAGGCTGATAGAAATGGCATCATCTTGTAAACTTCTCAGCCCAAGGAAGAAGAGCAAACCAAGGAACAGACAGGCAGAAGAGAAAATATGGAGGGATATCCTTGTTCATTGGAGAAATCGCCACCTGCTTGGCTGAATAAAATTTGGAAGATTATCTCAGAATCATGTCTTCTCATCTCAGACATCATTTCTAACACCCAAGATCTGAGCGGTGGCTGTAAATGTAGAGCGGGCTTAGCGCCCCCTCCTGTTTTTTTTCAGTCAGTGCTCCTGCAACAAAACACTCAGTCCCACCTCCTGATCCTTGGCACCCCCCTACCCCCAGATCCCCCCAAAGCTTTTCAGTCCTTGGCATTCCCATTTGCTCTCTCTCAGCCCCAAGCCTGAGCCAGAAGGCATGAGCCTCTCAAAGATTCCCAATGTTCAGGGGCCCCTGGGTCAGAAATAACAGATGTGGGTCTTGGATTCACAGCAGGCACAGCTTTCCTCAACTCTGTCGTCCTTTCAGATTTTGGGTTTTTTTTTTTTTTAATTGATAATGGAAATTCCACGTCTCTCTGATCCTATCTCTGTTTCTCTTCCCTCAAATATTCCTCTGCCTTAAACTACAGACACCACCGCCTTTCCACTCAACAGCCTTCTCCCTTGGGATCCTGGGCATTTCCAGTGAGGGGAGTCAGCTATCACGCTAGCTCTCACCTCCCTCCCTCATTTAACCAATTCTTACTCCAGTTTGTCAAACATTCTACTTGTCAATGGCACATTTGCTGCAGGAGCTGGGGGGAGCAGAGTTGGAGGTTATGGAGGCAGCGGGACAACAGGTGTGGAGTTATGCTATAGCTGGGGAGGTTTTTAGGCTAAAAAGACTAAATAAAATGGCCAATGACTGTAATCTTTTTGATTTTTCTAAAAGGCGGAGTTCAAGACTTGGGGAAACCAAAAAAAGAAAGGAAAGAAGGGGGGGAAGAGAGAGAAAGAAAGAGAAGGAAAGAAAAAGAAGAAAGAAAGAAAGAAAGAAAGAAAGAAAGAAAGAAAGAAAGAGAAGGAAAGAAAGAGAAAGAAAGAGAAAGAAAGAAAGAAAGAAAGAAAGAAAGAAAGAAAGAAAGAAAGAAAGAAAGAAAGAAAGAAAGAAAGAAAGAAAAAAAGAAAGAAAGAAAGAAAGAAAGAAATAGAAAACAAAACAAGACAAAAATAACCCCAAACCCCCAAATAATCCAATTATAAATGGACAAATAAACTGAAAAGACACTTCTCAAAAGAAGACATCCAAATAGCAACTATAGGTAAAAATGGTCAACATCACTCATAATCAGGGAATACAAATCAAAACCACAAGGAAATATCATCTTGCCCCATTTAGAATGTGTATTATCAAAAAGACAAAAAATAACATGGTAATGAGGATGCAGAGAAAG
>CAUYRT010102833.1:0-10814 GCA_963574885.1 Lepilemur ruficaudatus | reverse complement strand
AGCTGGGACTACAGGCATGCACCACCATGCCCGGCTAATTTTTTCTATATATTTTTAGTTGGTCAATTAATTTCTTTCTATTTTTAGTAGAGACGGGGTCTCGCTCAGGCTGGTTTCGAACTCCTGACCTTGAGTGATCCTCCCGCCTTGGCCTCCCAGAGTGCTAGGATTACAGGCGTGAGCCAACGCGCCTGGCCTGATTTTTTTGTTTTTGTTTTTGATTCACACATTTCACATGGGAGAATGGTCAGGCCAGTCCATCTTAGAGATCACTTTAATATAAGCTGGTGGATGAGCACCAGCATCTCAGTAAGGAGGAAGAAGATTCCAATCTCTTCTCTCCCCAAGCCCTCTGTAGCTGCACCCTCATTTCTGGAAACACCAAGAGAGCGTATGTTGATTGTGAAGGCTAAATGCTCCCATTTGTACAGCCCTTTGACATCTTCAGGGCACTTCTGAACATATTATCTCATTGCTTTTTCACAACATCCAGGTAAGAAGTATTATATCCCATTTCCAGGCTAGAAAACTAAGGTCCAGAGGCTAAAGGGCTTTGCACACAGCCCACAGCCATGAAGTGGCTGAGCTGGCTTGGACACTGTTTGAGAGAATCCCAGACCCTTGAGTACCAAGCCGACTGCCCTACAGCCTGAGGGTCAGATCTGTTCCCCCACCAGAGACCAACCACCTTACTTGCCTAAATGACTTCCAAGGCTCAAGTTCTCTTATCCTTGTGTTTTCTAAGTTTTTGCCCAAGTAATTCTGCAAAATCCTCTGCAGTAAAAAAAAAAATCCCATGTTTGAAAAAGTGAAAAATTCCATGTGCTACTCTATCCCTTCTTAGAGTCACAGTACACACGACTGCACACACAGCAATGCTCCTCAACAAGGGGGGATCCTGCAGCAAATGCTCCCTTTGAGCTTTGCCGAACCCGCTATACCCGAAATCACCTTGACCCCTGAATTCTTTCCTTGTGCAGCAATACTAATGTCCTACAGAATTCCCACCCTGCAGCACATTTGACAAAACAATAGTGTCGTTGCCTCCTGCAGGCAGCGCCCACACCCAGGATCCTCTCCTATCATTATAACAATTATCCCACCATATTCTGAATGTTTTATTATGAAGTTGTTTAAAAATACAGAAAACTAGGGAAAATAGTATAATGCGTTTTCATGTACCCCAACCCCAGCTTCAAAAATTATCAGTAATCTTTGTTTTTTTCCCAACTATATTCCACATACACTGTTCCCCTGCCCTATAACCCCATAGGAATATTTTAAAGCAAATCCTATTAACACATTATTTCATTTTTAAATGCATACATATATGTGTGTGTGTATATATATGTTTTTTAGACATAAGAAATCTTTTTAAAATTATCACCAGAGTATCATTGTCACACCTAATAATTTTAACCGTAAGTCCCAAATATCATCTAATATCCAGCCAGTACTTAAATTTCCCCAATTATCTCCAAAAATTACTTTTTGTAAAAAACTGTAGTTTGTTTTCATTAGAATTCAAAATTTACATATCTCATTTGTTGAAATATCTCTTAAATATCTTTTAACCTATAATCATCCTCTCTCTCATTTGTTTTCCACGCCATTTATTTGTTAAAGAAACCAGCTCATTTGTTCCGTAGATTTTCCCACATTCTGGAAGTGGCTGATTGCATTCATGGTGGTAATATATTCCTCTATTCCCTGTGATTTTTGTCAGCTGGTCCTTAGATCCAGAGGCCTGATTAAACCCTGGTTGCTTCTACCACCGCAATCCTCGTGGGTGGTGCTGAGTACTTCCTGTTGCATCACTTCGGGAGGCAGGTCATCATGTCTGTGTCTCTCAGTGCGGATGAAATTGACAGTGGGTTCAGGAGGCAGCAGCCTGAGCCAGCCATTATCCTCAACAATCTTTCACCTAATGGTTTTTAGCAGCCGTTGATGACTGCTGTCTAGCTCTGCTCCTCGTTAAGGGTTGCACAATTATATCACCCTGTCTCATAATTGCCATCCTCCAGCTTTCTCCTCAAGACTCTTGAGTTCTTAGAGGGTAGGAATGTGTTTTCCTTCTCTATATCCTCAATATTTTTCAATCTGTTAAATGAATGAACAAATAGCCTATAATTACATTGCTGAAAAGTCAGCATTAATGTTTCATTATTAGGGTATTGTCATTTCCACAAACTCCAACTATACTTAATTTGTAATTTGAGGAAGAGCAGGTTATCACATTGTAAATAATATTGAGCCATGAGTGTGTGTGTGTGTGTGTGTGTGTTTTCAGGCTCTCTAGTAATTGTCAAAGAGGCTTCTTGGGCCATGTATCACTTCCATACACCTGCCCAAACTCTGGAGATGCATTTTTGGCAAAGAGCAGGAACTCTATTATAAATACCATTGGCTGACTTTCAGACTAGAGGTAACACAATGTGCCAAAGCTCTTCCTACTTCTTAGAAATAACTCCTTTTCCCTATTCTCTTGTCCTTCTCCCCATACCTCTCTGAGGATTCTGTGGCTTTGTTCCTCAGCTTGCCTTCTCAGTGTTTGAGTTCCCAACAGTTCCGGCCTCAAGGCGCTGCTCTTCTTTCTGTCAACCTTCATTCTCTGTGATGTCCTCCACGCCCGTGCTTCCAAGAAACACATACATGCTTATGTTTCCCAAACAATTCTGCTTTCCCAGCATTCACCTAAGTACCTGCCTACCAGACAGTTCCACCTGGGAGCCTTGAAGTCACCTCAAGCCCAAAAAACATAAAACCAAACTTGTTAACTTCCTTTCCAAAAAAACAACAACATTCCTCCTGCTCTTGCACCTTCCAGTTTCAGTGAACAGTGTTGCCATTCATCTGTTTGCCCAAGCCAGGGAGCTGCCTTCTTTCCCTGCAGTTCCCACATTCAAGCACTCAAGAACTCCTGTCAATCCTACCCAATGTCCTTCTCTTTGTCCTACTCCCTCACTCCACCGCCACTACCCTTCTTGGGCCCTTATCAACTCTCGTTGGCCCTGTTGTCATAGCCTCCTAGTCGGTTTCTGCCTGTGGCTCTAGCCTAATGATTTTTCATCACCACTTGCATCATCAAAGTTCCCTGGCTGACCATGTCACCTCCCTGCATAAAAATCTTGGAAAGCTCACCATTGCTCGTAAAGTGAAGTTCCAACTCTCATCCTTGTGCATAAGCCTCTTCATAACCTGGCCCAACTTAACTTCTCCAGTTTCTTGTCATAATACTGCCCACCACCACTGTTTTAGAGTCTGCCAAAATTAAGGAAGGTTTCCTTCCCTGGGCCAGAATCAATCAACTTTTATTCTTTCTATCATAATGAAATAAACATTGCAGTAAGATAGAAATTTTCTCTTTCCCTTTTTTCTTGATTCAACAAAATCCCAAACAATATCCAGATATCATCTGTCTTGCTTTAGCCTATGCCAAAATTGAGCTGCTTCTACAGGCTCTGAATCCCTGGCCCAGAGCTCCATGGCTCATTTCATAATGGAAGTGGGTACAAAGGGGTGTAATCCACAGCTGAACCCCTGTGGGTGACTTCCAGCAAAAGAGGAAGGACATTCTAACCCCTTGTATTATTTTTCTGGGTCCATGGTGATAGTTGACTCCAACTTTCTTCTATATTTGGTATACAAAGGGATGCAGGTCTTCATAATATTTTATAAATATATCAAAAAACAAGGATTTCTAAACAAAAAGGCATTATCAGGGGATTTGCAGATGTGTCCCTCCTTCTTTTAGCCTGCTTTGGGGCACATTGCAGCCTGACTCTGAGAGAGACACTTAGGGAGAAATAAATTGTTCTAAAGAAAAACAGATGACAGACACAATCTGTCAATCTCATCTGCTTCTCATGAGAAGGAAACACTGGAATTCTGTAGGACTAAGGATCTCAGTTTCCATTTGGGAGATTGTTCTGGAGGTTTCCTATAACCCCTACAATCTACATTTCAGCTACCAGACTTCTCACAGTTTCTAGAATATGTGCAATTTCATGTTATTTTGTGCTACTTCTTTGCTCAAATTCTTACAAATGTCACCTTATCTCTCTAACTTGATACTTTCCTCCTCTAAAAGTGAATCTAATGACTTCTTCTTCCCTATGAAGCTTTATACATATTTCTGTCTTTTATCATCTTATAGTTATTTGTTCACATTTGCCTTTCTGCTAAACTATTCACTCAGGGATCATGAAAAGTTATACTACTATTATATAAATACTATCTAATACTACAAATATTGATGAAATTGAATGGAACTGAATGTGTTAACACCAAGCCAAGGCCTCACCATCAGCAAAAAGAAAATGATATTTTATGATCTGAGGTTCATATATTAGACAGTCTACTTTTCATTAAGGGTAAAGTGAGAAGCACATTTACAATCTGATAGTTTTAGCAGTAGTTATTTTCAGAAAGATATTCTATGGGGAAAAGAAACATTTATATTTAAGACAAGGCAAATTAATGGGTAATAATTAGTTTCAAACCCCATAGTGGATTATTGTTGAAGAATTTATTAATAGGCCATGGCATAGATGTGCTAGGGTTCATTCACAGCTTATCTCTGAGGTCCCAAAGTAGTTTAATATCCCAGTAGAACTAAAAATATGAATTATGGGTGGGAGAAAACAGTGGGTATCACTCTATTATTTGGTGGATCATTTTTAAGATGGCAAAAAGAGACTGCTCTATACTAACAACCATTCTCAGGATAATACCCTCCTAAACTTTCAAGGTTGAGATGGCATAAAACTCTCATAATAAATGAGCAATGCCTATGAGAAGAAAAGCAGAGAATAGTTATTATTATTGCAGGCCTCATTTATGATTGATTTGGTTGTTGAAAATGTCCCCATCTATTGATTATGCCAGACCTACTTTATAAAGTCCCTTGGGTAGATGACCAGGCAAAATTCCCATCAGGGACAATGCCTCGTGCCAACCCATAAAAATAGGTACTTGTCCATTTTGAAAGACTGTTAGTGAGGGAAGAGCCTATAGTTCTACTTTGTATCTCAAACTCTTAAAATATTTTCTCTAACGCTGACCACACTGCTCCCCTTGAACACGAGGTCCAGAAATATTTTTTAATGTGCAACTGACATCAACATAAAGTCCTATACCCTTTAATGGACAAAGGATGTTTGCTGTAGAAGAGACCTTGGCCTCCTTGTCTGACAGATGGGGAAACTGAGATCCCGGGAAGCCTCGTGATTGAGCCTAGGCCAGCTGGAGGCTGCGTGAGAGCACAGTCCCCCTCCCGTGGTGTCTGCTCCCCTCCCAGCTTCCTCACTCCCTTCCTGGATGCTGAGCAGTTGCTGCGTCATTAGGGGAGCCTAAGGCCAAGCACCGAGGTTCCACAGACACCCACTCCCTTATGGGAGAGCACAGGTGGTGATAAGGAAGGGGGCCCAATGCACAAGTTTGGCTGCCTGTGGCTGAGATACCATTGTCAGTGTATGTCTTTGTGGTGACTTTATGGTCACCAAAGCACTGAGTCTTCTACATATGTTTATATTTCAAAAGTAGTTAATTCCCAAGTAGCTGACAGGTGGGTCTGTCCTCACTGTGCAAGCCCTGTAGTTCTCTGCAGTCAGCCAACGTCTTTGAGATTCTTCCGTGTGCCAGACTCGGATGCTGAAACAACAGAGACGGATAAGACCCTGACCGTGCATTCAAAGAACTAACAGTCCAGTGGGGTTTACTGCACACACCTCCTTTTTCTCCCTGTATTCCCAAAATAAAGGGAACAAAACGGAGAAATGATTTTCTCATTCAGTAATGCAATGAAATTGGGATTCATCCAGGAAAACTGGTTTAGTAAAAAGGACATGAACTCTGAGGTCCCACTCCCAAGGATCAAATTCTGGGGCCCCATTTCTTAGCTATGTGACCTTGGAGAAGTTACTTAACTTCTGAGTCTTAATTTATGTTGATAATTATAGCTACTTCACAAGGTTGTTGAAATCATTAAATGAGATAATTTATGTAAAGCATATAATTAGCACAGTGTTAGGCATTTATTCATCTTTTTAATTGTGGAGGACCTACTACGTACTAGACATAATTCTAGGCACTCACAGAACATACTGTATACATACACATGCATGTTAAAAAAATGAGTAAACATCTCTCTGCCAATCACCATTATTCTCTTTTCATGGTGATACAGAGCAGTCACTCTTTTAAGTACCAGAGACTATTAGTGAAGTGATGGTCAAGAAATTTGATAACTACAGTTGCCCCTCGACAATGCAGGAGTTGGTGTGGGGGGTTGGCAACCCCCACACAGTTGGAAATCTGCATATAACTTTTGAATCCCCAAAAACTTTACTAATAGCCTACTGTTGACAGGAAGCCTCACTGAAAACACAAACTGTTGATTAACACATATTTTGTATGTTATACGTATTATATACTGTGTTCTTACAATAAAGTACACTAGAGAAAAGAAAATGTTATTAAGAACATTGTTAAGGAAGAAAAAATATATTTACTACTCATTAATGGAAGTGGGTCACCGTAAAGAGAATTGGTCTACTATATCGGGGCGACAGAGGCAGAAGAGGTAGAGGAGGTGGAAGTGGAGGCAGGAGACACAGGCACCCTTGGTGTAACTTTTACTGAAAAAATATCTGCAAATAAGTGGGCCCATGCAGTTTAAACACGCGTTGTTTAAGGGCCAACTGTGTATAGCATCCCATCACTGCCAGTGTTTTGTGCAAGATTCTAATCTTTCTTAAACTTAAGAACAAGCCCTCCTCTGACATGTTTCCTGCTTTTCCACAGTGTCAGTATGTATATTTACATCAGTGTGTAAGAGATGTCCTCAGAGCCAGGAAGCTACGGAGTGAACAAGAAAACCCCTTGTTTCCAATCTACGAAAATGTGAATCCAGAATATCACAGAGGTAAGAGCTTACTGCACTAACTTTTAAATTCATTTATCGAGATATGGTCAATCTGGAAACCATTAATAACCAAAGCTCTTCCGATTTGCACCACCCGTTTCTTCTTCTACCCAAAAGGTCCCTACAAAGAGTGGCAACAGGAAGGAGAGGCAGAGTGGGGCGGGGGCTCCCACAGTTGAGTGAAATTGCGATTTCACATGGTTATCTCTTCCCGCCTAACCTAGGATGCCCTCTATTAAGGACTCTGCTTAACATTTCTTTTCCAAGCAGTAAGCCTCAACTGGGAGTTCAAATTGTAAAGTCCCTTTGGAGAAGAATTTGGCATCAAGATATCAGGGTCCTTAATGTGTTCTTATCTTGTAACCCAGTAGTTGTCCTACTACCCTAAGCACAGAAAAAGCATTATGCATGAAGCTATTCATAGCTAAAACTTTGAGTAAAAAACCCTAGCTGCTTGACAATAAAAGATTAAGTACACCATGGTGCACTCGCTTAATAGAATATGATGCGGTCATTAAGAATGATATTTTTGAAGATGTTATAATAAAAAGGGTTTTCTTATAAGGAAGTAAAGCAGAATGTGAAACAAACAAAAGTAATGCATAGGGGGAAAAGACTGGGAGGAAATGTAATATAATCACAAAATAAATTTCTCTGAACAATAAAAAAATCATTTTTCCTTCTATGTATTTTCTAAATTTTCTACAATAAGCATATAACATTTTTCAAATGAAAAATTCGGTAGAAAAAATTTATATACCTTATAAGGCACTATTTTGATCAAGCAATAATTAAATGACAAGAGAAGGGTCCTCATGCCTCTTCCTACTCTGGGCTATCATTAAGACCAAAGTTATCATATAGGCTAACTGCAAATGTAAAGATTTGTTGTATCAGTTCTCTATTACTACCTAACACATTACCCCCAAATTTAGCTGCTTAAATCAGCATTTATTATCTCTATTTCTAAATAATCTTCAATTGGCCGTGTCACCTAACATTTTACTTAGCTCTCTGTACTGTCTGTACCCACCCGCCCAGCCAGTATGTTAAATAATCTGTAAAGCACAAGAGCTGCTATTTAGAGGAGTCTTTTGTAAATCAGATAATCCTTTTGTATTATAAATAATTACCCCCCTAATTTTTCTGAGTAGTAAATTAAGGTTTTTGTATGTCAGATTTCTTAAGAAGCTCCAGGATACAAGGAGTTCTAGGGCATCTTAGAGGTTCCTTTGTCTTGTTTTGACTTGTTTGAGAGTCTTTTTTTAGAGTAATCTATGGTACTCCTGAAAGAAGCTAACTACAGTACAGAAAAGGATGACCACCAGGCACCTGCAGTCTGGGATTCAGGTCCTAAGTCTGGAAGTAACTAGCATTAGCGAGCTGTGTAACCCTGAGTCAGTTATTCTGCCTCTCTGGATCTGTGGCTTCTGTAACAAGAGAGGGGATAGACTAGAATCACTAGTCCCCTCCAAGTCTAATAATGTGCGTTTCTAAATGGGATGACCCGGCTGCCATGGGAATGGTCTCATCTCAAACTATTAATATACTGAGCTTTAGTCATTTTTGCTGGTCTTTCCCATTTGTGATTTCCATAAACAGAGCAAACAACTATGAAACACCCTGCTACAGTCTCTAATTACAATGTTTTTTCTTTCAGATGCAGTCTATTCAAGGCATTAAGAATGTACCACAAGATCTCCTGGATAAAAGTTATTCACTGTGTGATTTTTTTTTTTTAAACTTGCTTCATGCCCTACAGATGTGCCAGCTCTTTCTGTTGATACTATGTATAATTTATTACTCTGGAGAATTTTAAAAATTTTATGTAATTTAAAGGTAACAGATATTATTGTACATAGTTGTATTTTGTAGTTTCTTCTGTAAATATGTATTTTTCATAATGTTTAATATTAAGCTTTATATAATACTATTTTTCCACACTTAAGTGTTCATGGCTTGTTCTACATAAACTAATTCAAACTATATGACAGGACTGCTGGTAAAATGCATATTTTGCTTCTGGTAAAATGTTGCAGAAACGATGTCTTGGACCATATTTTTTACTTGTTTGCATTCACTGGACTGGAAGCAAGGCGGGGTTGGTGAGAGCATGTAGCGTGGCTGCCTGGCCGCATCACTGTCCCATGAATCTCAAGATCCAAAGATGATCCAGATGCTGTTAGGATGAAATCTAACAGTTAACAAAAGGATAGAGGGAAGAGGAGAAAAAATTAAGCAGCACCAGAGCAGAGCTAAGAGGTTGTGCTGAAACTAGTTGCTCTCTCCTTCCTCCTGCCAGGGATTCAAGCCCAAGTGGTCAGCTCAGGGGTCCTGTAACTTGCAGAGCAAGCCCAGGCTGCAAGGTTGAGGGTTCTGATAGAGAATGATCCAAACAGAAGTGACAAATTCCTTGTGTTAAGAAGATACCAGCTTTCTCAGCTTTGTTACCTGGGGAAAAAAATTAAAAAAAAAAAAAGAAGAAGATGCCAGCTGTACCACTGACTGGAAACAGCATGCAGAGCACCATCGCGGTGATTAGAGATTATTTCGCTGCATTTATAGTGTGGAGTGTGAACAGGCACACCCATGCTGTCATGTATTTGCACACACTAGTCTTTGTCTCATTTCCAGTGGTCGCATTCCTGGAAAAGTCACAGTTATGCCATTCAGACTTGATTTTCCCATTAAAGGAAGATTATAGTGGCAGATTATGCTCCTGATCCAGAGACCTAATACCAACATTTTTATAGAAATGTCTACAAATGTCATATATCATTAATTTGAAAAACGAACAACAGCACAAACAAACCACAGTGGTCCTTAGTATAAAATTTTCCAAAAGACTTTTTTAGTAAATCAATGAGGTCAAAATGTCAAGTAGTCACCTAATGTTGCATTTAATGTAAAAGGTGCTACATACTTTACCAAGTTTATCTTCCATATGTGTGCCTTATTTTGACTTCAACAAATTTCAGTGAATCAGTAAGTGGGCATTTTCTTCAACAAGGTCCAGTTCCGAGAGCTTTCCTGGGGAAAATGCGAAAGGCATCTGTATGGAACCTTCATGGCTACCTGAGAAAATGAGCTGGAGATGCTTGCCTTTTTCTCACTGCAAGTTATTTTGTAATACACTTAGGAATTAGAGGTCCAATGTGCTGATCTCACAGCTTCATTTGCAGAAAGAATATATTTCGTTGCAAGTATGTATTTTTGCTACCTACCATAAAGTCCCATAAGTAAGATAATGGGTGTAATTGGCATAATAATTAAAAATCATTAACTATACCTAAAATAGTTATTTATAACTATATAACACTACACCCAGTCTGGAAGATTTTCCAGGGTTATTCGAAGTTTGTAAAAACGGGAACACTTCATAAGAATGAATATGAACAGTCCTAAGAGGATTCAGTTTTGACCGTTTGATTGTGCTCAGTACTGCTATGAAATGACAGTGTTAAGCTCTGAATCTGTATCAGGGAACTAAGTGGATCTTCTAGGAATGAAAAGGAACAACCAACATGTAAGTGTATAGATGCATCACCTGCAAGAAAATAGAGGTCAGAGGCCGGGCGCGATGGTTCACGCCTGTAATCCTAGCACTCTGGGAGGCCGAGGCGGGCGGATTGCTCAAGGTCAGGAGTTTGAAACCAGCCTGAGCAAGAGCGAGACCCCATCTCTACTAATAATAGAAACAAATTAACTGGCCAACTAAATATATACATAAAAAATGAGCCGGGCATGGTGGCGCATGCCTGTAGTCCCAGCTACTCGGGAGGCTGAGGCAGAAGGATTGCTTAAGCCCAGGAGTTTGAGGTTGCTGTGAGCTAGGCTGATGCCATGGCACTCTACAGCCCGGGCAACAGAGTAAGACTCTGTCTCAAAA
>CAUYRT010102830.1:0-30137 GCA_963574885.1 Lepilemur ruficaudatus | reverse complement strand
CCCCCCCCCCCCCCCCCCCCCCCCCCCCCCCCCCCCCCCCCCCCCCCCCCCCCCCCCCCCCCCCCCCCCCCCCCCCCCCCCCCCCCCCCCCCCCCCCCCCCCCCCCCCCCCCCCCCCCCGGGTGGGTGCAGCCGCTCAGGAATGTGGCCGTGAGGAAGAGAAAACCATGCAGCTGCAAGTGCTGGAAACTGCTGCAGGGCCTCCTGGGAGGACCTGTGACTGACGGGATTTAGGTTTACCCCATAAATATTTGTTCACACTACCTGACCAACTGCCCAAGCCTGTGGTCATTATCAGTCTTACAAAAACACCTTAAAATTCCCCTAAGCAACATAAAATAATACACCATGCATTTGTAACTATAGATTCTGTGTGTGCAGCTGAAAATTGGAAAAGTTCTGTGTTATGGGAGAAATCCCTTTAAACTGAGATGCTGCTCAGGGAAGACTTCTTAGAGGAAGGAGGGGGCCACTTGTCCCAGGTACTGTCCCCTGCAATTTACCTACTTCTCTCGTTTGTGCATCATACGAAGTCTGGGGGCACCTAGGGACTGCTGCCCAGAAAGGCTGAGAAACTTGCCCACAGTCATACTATTTCATTCCAAGACTGCAACCACCTTGACAGCTCGGTGCCGTGGAGGGGCTCGCAGGGGGTTGGGTCCAGGTAGCGGACACAGAGGACAGGCCCTCCAGGCAGAGGGAGTGGCTCAGGCAAAGCTCAGAGCAAGCAGGCTCGGGGGCAGCGTGTGTGCGGGGAGGGAAGGGAAAGAAGCCAGAAAGGGGGTGAGGTGGGGTGTGGGAGGCCAGTGGGCTTCCGGACAGCAGGAAGGGGTGGCAGCAGAGCTGGAGGGTGCCCAGAAGCAGGGAGTAGAAGGAGGAAGCTCTGGAATAGCACAGAAGTAGGAATGAAGGAACCCGAATGATGGAAGTGAGAATGGAAAGAATGTGACGTCACTCGGGCTGTGAAATGAACTTCAGCAGGATCGGCAGACAGGACCTCCCGGCTACGGGGACACAGCAGAGGGAAGCAGTGACAGTGCATCAAAGATGCTGCAGAGACTCTGAACCTAGATGGGGGCTCTGAACGTAAGCTGGGGGGACACTGTAAGCAAAGGACCCGAAGGAACAAAGAACAATGAGGCCAGGAGGGTTTCGGGTATGAAACAGCCATTTTTAATAGAATGAGGACGTGAACTAGCAGTAGCAATGGTTATAATCCTCGAGATGACGGCAGCTAACGAGTGCCATCTCCCCCTCCCTCCCTATCAGGCCTGTGCTAACCTGGCCGATGAATTATCTCACTTAATTCTCCAGCCTCTACAACCTACCCCCAGGCGAGTATCAGTATTAATCATCTCCATTCTACAGAGGAGGAAACTGAGGCTTAGAAAGGCTAAGTAAACTGCTTGGGGCCCCTCTATCCGCAAAGGCAGGGCAGTGCGGCTATACAGCACAGGCTCCAATCAGTCTTGGCACTAGTTGTGGCTCTCTGTACCCGAGAGACGCGATCAGAATCTCAACAATTTCCACAGACAGGAAAAATGAGTTAAACTTCACAAGACAGAATCCAGTAGGTATAAAGAAAATGTTCTACATTTAGGTCTAAACTCACTGGCACAGGGGAGCTGTGATTCAAAGCAGCACTTGTGAAAATGACGTAGGCATTTTACTTGGCCGCTAACTTATTATAAGCAACATTTTGATGAGGCTGATGAAAATGCAAGTCTGATCTCTCCGGATACATTAAAAGGAATACAGTGTTCGGAATGAGGGAGGGTATGGTTCCAATTCACTACACAGATCAGGTCTTGTGTAAAACACGATTCAGTTTTAGGCTTTATACACTGTAAAGGAAACAAACAGGTGGAACCACTTCCAAAAGAGAGAGATCTGGATTGGGATGGACCTGAGATCTGAAGAAAACTTATAGGCCTTCGAATGTCAGACACGTCACAGGAACATCAATATTCTGAAGAGTGGTCACAGGACACAGGAGTAACTCCAGAGGATCAAATCTAGACCAATGGGTAGAAATACAAGGAGGCAGTTTCTGAAAAACCTAAAGCTGTCTCATGAAAGAGATTTCTGGCCAGGTACAGTGGCTCATGCCTGTAATCCTAGCACTCTGGGAGGCCAAGGCAGGAGGATCGTTTGAGCTCAGGAGTTCCAGACCAGCCTGAGCAAGAGCGAGACCCTATCTCTACTAAAAATAGAAAAATTAGCCAGACGTGGTGGTACACGCCTGCAGCCCCAGCTACTGGGGAGGCTGAGGCAGGAGGATTACTTGAGCCCAGGAGTTTGAGGTTGCTATGAGTTAGGTCCCTGCTGGGACCAGTTTCCTGTTCCACTGTAGCCCAGGCAACAGAGCGAGACTCTGTCTCAAAAAACAAACAAACAAAAACAAACAAAAAAAAAAAAGAGAGAATTCCTCATCATTAGGTGAGTACAGGCAAAGGGGAGGCAACATTCACTCTGGGTTATTATGAAAAAGAATGACAGACTCAGGTTGGATTAGATGGCTTCTAGGTCCCTTCCCATTTTTAGACTCTACAAAGGCCCATCAGATGATGGAGGGCCCTGGATATCAGGCCAAGGAACTATGATCTGATGGGTACTGGGGATCCACAGAAGGCTCTTGAGCAGGTTAGGGGCCCGATACAAAGGACTCTCCATCCTCCTGAATGAGGAGTTATTTCTTCAGTGCCCTGACTTGGGAGAGTGGGGAACACCCTGGGAGTCACTATCTCCCAATACTAGTCCAGTACAACCTGCAAGGGCCTAGCCTAGCACTGGGTTATGGAAGGAAGTTTCTTACTATTCCAACAGCTACAAGGCATCCACAAACTCTGCCTGCCCTTGCCAGCACTGTCCTGAACCCTTCTCCTGGGACAGGCTCACGAGAACTCTGGCTAACTGCAGTCACTGTGCCCAAAGTCCTCCAAGCAACACTTCACCACAGTAGATGTATCCGAGAGGCAGAGTCCACTCCGTGGTTGTGGGCCCACTGGCCAGTTTCTGGGACCAGGCTTCTCGGGGCTCAGGGACACAGAGGCAGGGCTGAGCCTCCACATTCCGGGCTCTTTAAGGCAAGCTGTGGGTCCCCCAGGGGCCTTGGAATGCCAGGCACCGGGAGGATGCCAGGGCAGAAGTTCCCTGCTAGGACCAGTTTCCTGTTGCTAACATCATACTTTGTGCCTGGGATGCCCCATCCGACGTCACACGTGCCTCCGCATCTTTCTACGTTCCTAATCCTGCCCCTTCTTCAGGCACAGACAACACTTACACCTTTTTTTAGATTTACCAAGCTACTCAGGCTGACAACGTATTTTTCTTTTTTTAAAAAAAAAATTCCTATTTCTCTGCATGTGTTTGACGCTGAGTATATGTATTCCCCTCCCTCCCCACCCAGATTAAAATCCCGAGGGCAGGGAACCTGGGGGCCACAGACAGAGCTAAAGAGCAACAGGTAGTGACTCTTGAGAAAATCTAGTCCCTTCCCCCCGCAGCCCCACGCTCTCTATAAGGGAACCGACCGGTTCTGAACTGTTCCAGGACCACCCACAGGCCATTGCCTGGGAGCCCCTTCCAGGGCCTAGGGTGGGAAGTTCAGGTCTTAGTGTCTCACCTCGGGAGGGGGGTCTGGGTTAGAGAACATCCTCTTAGAACAGGCTGTTCTCCAGATTTCCCTGGAGTCACACAGGACCTACGACCAGGCAGTGTCTCCCCTGAAAGAGCAGCATTGTACGGTACTTCCTGACCCAGCTGGCCCTCGTGCCCCAAGTGGTTCCGGAGAGCCAATTATCAGCAGGCACCGCAGGAAGGGCGGCTTTCTCCCAGCCTCTCTTCCTCCCTGCCCAGCCCTCCCCATCCTCCGCTCCCTAGGCCGGCCCAGCCAGGCTGCAGCCAATGGGAAACCTCCAGGCCTTGCTTGTGCAGGGAGCAGGAGCCTGCGGGGGCCAGCTGGGCACTGTCCTGTCACACACACAGCTCTTGGCGGGGGCCCAGGCCTTGGGCTGCCAAGGCCAGGCTGGCTTGCAAAGGCCCAAGGCAGGGGCAGGCACAGAGGATGTGCCCCAGGTCGGGGCGGCAGGTCCCAAAGCCAGGGGCCTGAGGAACGCCCAACCCAGGGCCTAGGGACCCACAGCGCCTTACACCTCATCAGGTCTTGGGAGCTTGCAGTGAAAAGACCAGGGAGGTGGCCCAGTCAACACCTGGGATTTGGCCTGGGCCCTCCTCCTCCCACCCCAGCCTGCGTTCCTGCTGCAGCTTCCGTCAACCAAGCTCATCCCACTCAGGGCAGAAAGAATCTTCCCCAAGTGCCTGATCCTGAGAAACACGCACGGCACAAAAGGGGACCCCTCTGGGGACTGACAAGGCTGGCGGGGAAGGAGGGTGGGGTGAGGTACTTTTGGAGAGAGACTGAACACAAGAGCCTGCTGTGGCAGGTCACAGCACAGGTGGTGGCAGCTTAGGTAACGACCAGAACCTCTCGCCTGAGCTAGGATGACAGGGAGTGTTCCAAACCAAGCGGAGACCAGGTGAACCTGGGACAGTGAAGGGACAGGCGAGGCACAGGAGGCCAAATACGCCTTCAGTACTCAGCCAGACTGCTCTGGTCCCACCTGTGACACTGGCATTTGGTGTGTGACATCAGCCTCTTTTTAAATCTCTGATCAGAAAAAAATAATAAGAGAGCAATTGTCACCATATTAGCAGCAACTGCTGTAGACCCTCACCCGAGCCACTGCCTCCACCTGGACACTGCACTCGGAACTTGCTCTGATCCCCCCTAGGGCCCTGGAGGGCAGGTCATCTTTTTTTTCTTGAGACAGAGTCTTACTCTGTTGCCCAGGCTAGAGCGAGTGCCATGGCATCAGCCTAGCTCACAGCAACCTCAAACTCCTGGGCTCAAGTGATCCTTCTGCCTCAGCCATCACGCCCAGCTAATTTTTCTATTTTTAGTAGAGACGGGGTCTTGCTCAGACTGATCTTGAACTCCTGAGCTCAAGCGATCCTCCCACCTCGGCCTCCCAGAGTGCTAGGACCATAGGCATGAGCCACCATGCCCAGCCAAGGGGGCAAGTCATCTGATCCCTACTTTCCAAGTCAAGCTGCCCAAAGTAGCACAGGGAGAGAGAGAATGAATTAAAAACGTTTGAGGAACAAAGGGGCTGCCACATTCACTCCTTAGTGATCTCACCTAGGCCACGGCTTTGAACTCTTAACTTCCGCCGGCACACCCACCTCCGGCCTCCTCCCCTCCCGGTCTCCCTAATCTCACTGCACCAGCCACCAGTTGTTCAGCCCCAGGCGCCTCCAAGCTGCCCTTGGTCACTCACTGCCCTTGCTCCCAAGCTCCCACACAGTCCATCTGCAGAGCTGTCCGTTCCGCCTCCCAAATCCTTCCACTCTCACCACCTCCACTCAAAACCACCCCTGCACGTCCCCACTGGGCCACTGAGACGGCTGCCCAAATGGACGGCCCTTTGCAAGCCACTCTCCACCCAGCAGCCAGAAGGATCCTTATAACACGTGCACGAGATCACACCTCCCTGCTTCATGAGACCTTCGCACACGTGGAAGGCGGTGTGCACTTCCATGACAGCCCGTAAGACCTCAAGGAGCAGCAATGCCCACCCCCTCCTAGGTCCTCCTAACCCCAGCCACATTGGCTGCCCCTTTGTTCCTCAAACATTTTTAATTCATTCTCTCTCTCCCTGATATCCCTTATACCTGGAACGGTCTTCCTCCTGTTCTCTGCAAGGCTGGACTTTCCTCCTCCTTCAGGCTGTTTAAATACCACCTCCTGGGCAGCCTCTCTGGGCCACCTAACCTAAAGCACCTCTCCACCCCCTGCCTGCACTATCTCTTCATCACAACTCACAGCCACCCCGCTTTGAGCCCATAGAGGCCCTCATCACAGTCTGAAATTCCCTTGTTTGTTCATTTGCTTGTTGTCAGTCTGTCCTCGTAAGAGCGTGCGCTGCATGAGGTCGGCACCCTTGCTCCCTGATGTTCCCCGTGTGCACACCATGCCTGGCTCACAGATGGGCTAGTGGAGGAAGGACCACCCTTCCCAGTGCTCTCCAAACAGACATCCTCATCAGCTCTTGTCACCTTGTCTGCCTCGCACTACCATGCCCCTGGACACCCAAACCTTTCCCAATCTGTTTTTCTCTCTTCAATTCAAAATCTTGCTGATATTTAAGCGCAAGCTGCTGTAACAATATCCAGCTATGCTTTCTTACACTCCTTTATTTAGCAAGGATCCACATGCTTTGACTACAAGTTTTTATAAAATGTATTTGCCATGAGGCCGGGTATGGTGGCTCACACCTGTAATGGTAGCACTCGGGGAGGCTGAGGCAGGAAGATCCCTTGAGGCCTTGAGTTCGAGACCAGCCTGAGCAAGAACAAGACCCCATCTCTATAAAAAATAGAAAAATTAGCCAGGTGTGGTGGTGCACATACCTGTATTCCTAGCTACTTGGGAGGCTGAGGCAGGAGGATCACCTGAGCCCAAGAGTTTGAGGTTACAGTGAGCTATGATGATGCCACTGTACTCTAGCCTGGGCAACAGAGCACGATCCTGTCTCAATTGAAAAAAAAAAAGTATTTGCTATGGACTGAACTGTGTCCTTCCCAAAGTCATACACTGAAGCCCTAAACCCCCATGTGATGGCATTTGAAGGTGGGGCCTTCAGGAGGTAATTATGTTCAGGTGAGGTCTTGAGGATGGGGCCCCCATGATGGAATTAGTGCCCTTATAAGGAGAGACATTTCTCTCTTCCCACGTGTGAGGACGCAGCAAGGACACAGCTGTCTACAGGACAGGAAGGGGGTCCTCACTTGGAAACCAAATTGGCTGATATCCTGATCTTAGACTTCCCAGACTCTGGGACTGTTAGAAAGAAGTGTGTGTTGTTTAAGCCACCCAGTCTACGGTATTTTGTTACATCAGCCCAAGCTATTAATAATACAGTTTTTTAAAAAAATATTGTTTTAGTATTTTGTTTGCCTTATCTGCTTCATAAACTGTTGAAATTAGGACCATCTTCCCCCCTTTCTGCCTCTCTAAAGCCCCCAAACATCCTCTGGCTTCTGGATGTGTGGTGAGTAACTGGTGTGAGTCAGGAACATTTCAAAAGGTTTAGCAAAAAGAAGATAAGACGCATTAACGAAGTGGAGAAGATTGGAAAACGCAAATCACTCCTGCAGTCGATGGGGTGTACAAACCTGTGTTTGGAGGAGGGCAATGGGCACTGGGAAGCACCTGTACGAGCTGAAGAAACAAGAGTGTTCAAGGTGGAAAACACAGGCGGAAGCAACCCAGTCTGTCCACGGACGGGGGGGGGACACACACGACGTGGTCTAGACATACAATGGAATGTTATGCAATCTTAAAAAGGAAGATCTTGACACACGCTACAACATGGATGAGCTTCGAGGGCATGACGCTAAATGAAATAAGCCAGTCACAAAAGGACAAAGACCGTATGATTCCACTTATGTGAGGTCGCCAGAAAAGTCAAACTCACAGACAGAGAGTCGAATGGCGGGTGCCAGGGGCTGGAGGAAGTGGGGGGGTGAGCACTGAGTGTTTAACGGGGACACAGTTTCAGTTTGGGAAGCTGAAAAAGTGATGGCAATGGTGATGGCGGTGATGGTTATATAACAATGTGAATGTACTTAATGTCACTGAACTGTACTCTTAAAAATGGTTAAAATGGTAAATTTTATGGTATGTATATTTTACCACACTAAAAACACATAAACAACACACACAAAAGTGAAGTACTGGTAAATGCTACAAGGTAGATGAGCCTCCAAAACATGCTAATTGAAAGAAGCCAGATATAAAATGGGACCTGGGGTATGATCCTACTTCTGTGAATCCTACTTCTGTGAATTGTCCAGAACAGGCAGGACCACGGAGACAGAAGGCAGACTGGCCGCCCCTGGGCTCTGGCAGGAAGGGGCTGGGGAGTGACTGCTTGATGGGTATGAGGTTTCCTTTTGCGGTAAGGAAAATGTCCCGAAACTAAACAGTTGTGATGGTTGCACAATACGGTGAATATCCCAAATGCTACTGAATTATACACTTCAAATTGGTTATGACAGTGAATTTCATGTTATGTGTATTTTATCACAATAAAAAAAGATGGAAAACGCTGAGACATTTCATCGCATACCTACATATGCAGGGTAGGGCCTCCATACAGGCGTTATTAACACATGTGCTATACAACCCCAGGAGGGCCTTGCACAGGCTGTGACGGGCAGCCGTGCACCTGGACACGGCCATCTGGATGGGGGGCTCCGTGCCAGATGCTGCCGGAGAGAAGACCTTGTCCTCAAAGGGTTAACTGTTGACAAGGGGACAAAGACCATCCTCCTCCTCCTTCCCATTCTTTCCTTCCTTCTCCTCTGACTATGCAATTTCAAAAGTACTTTAGGAAGAAGAGATACCAGTATGGGTGTACAAGTCACTTCTGCCTATGAGTCTATGCGTAGCACAGAATAATGAACAGTGTAGAAAGCTAAACAGACAAGGAGATGAAGCTTCCAGGACATGTGTAGGACAACCCAAAGAGAAGCATGAGAAGCAAAAGGAACAAGGAGGGATGGGCATGCGGCTTTTAGCCAACGGTGGGGACACACTCTGGTTTTGCTTCTGTCTTTTTTGTCCAGAACGATCTTTGAATTGCAAAGGCAGAAAGAGCACTTAAAGAAAGAACTCAAAGCCAAGGCGGGTTCGGAGACTTGTAGGAGCTCCGGTGCTGAGTGACTCGGGTAAGAAACATACGGTTCAAGGGATTGAGAGACAGCGAAGGTGACAAACAAGCCACTATCAAGGATCATGGTGGGATTGCGGAGAGAGAGAGAGAGGTGCCCAAAGACTACACGTGGGTGAGGACAACTGGGATTTGCCAGAGAGAAGGTAAAACTCCACACATTACCCATGAGATTCCAGACAGAAAAGGCAGCACCCCAATGTCACCGGGAGCCAGCACGTGTTCACAGAAACAAGCCATGTGAGACTGGCCTTGTTTCCTTGTGAGATTCTAGACCAGTGTTCCATGAAAACAAAACAGATATGGTGTGTGACTGAATCTCCATCACTGAGACATTTAACAAAGTCTCTTGTAACATCCTTGTAGACAAGAATGAGAAACGACAGCCCACCAGGGGTTGCAAACCACTGACGGCCAGGCACACCTGGCCTCAACCTGTCTGTGTACAGCCTGTGAGCTAGGATTGGTTTTTACAGTTTGAAAGGGAGGAGGAAGAGGAGCAGGTCAGAGAAGCAGCAGCAGCAGGAGGCCACAAAGCCAAAAAAATTATTATCCGGCCCTTTGCAGAAGAAGTCTGCCAGCCCCTGCATTAGACAGGGAGGTCTGTGGGGTTGGTGTCCCCACTTACAGGTGCTGGCTACCTGCCCCATCACCTTGGGGATAAGGTGTGCTGGAGCCCCGGGCCTCTGTCCTCCTCCCTGTGTTTACCAGGGAGGGCGTATGTAGGGCACAGTGATTGATCTAACCGACGCTGGGAGCAACAGCATCTGCACTTGGATGAGACTGACAGAAAATGACCATGGGTGAAAACCAGCAGGACAGAAGATACTGGGCCCAGCTGCAGAGTCACACAGCAGAACAGGCGAAAAGGGCTAGCTGAGGGCTCCAATGATGGTTCCCAGAAAGTCCCTTGATTAATAGTATGACATGGCCACCATAATAAGATACAATTTAAGAAGCTAATTTCGTTTAGAGATACATTGACTCAATTATATTACCGAAAGCAAGAGCCAACCTTTGGTTTTCCAGCTTTCCATCACACTTAGAGTACCGACCCATCCTACCACGTGCCAGAGACACCGCGGGGCCCCAAATTATGTGTTCAGCTCTGGGTACCACTTAGGATGGTGACTCACTGAAGGTCAGATAAGAGAACAGAAATGGGGAGGGGAAGAAGGAGGAGGATGAGGAGCACAGGGGGCTTCAACTATCTCATTTCCCAATGCCTGCAAGATGTAAAATCTTGAGGGCTAGAATGGGGACCCTTGAGTGAGAATTAAAAGGTTCTGTGTCCATCATCTCCTCAAACTAGAAATGCCTCCAGTGTCTTTCACCTGGTGAATGGATCAGTGACAGCACAGCCATGCCACGGGTACTGCTCCACAATAAAAAGGGACCAACTATTGATTCACGTAACAACATGGGTGAATCTCAAAAGTGTTATGTCAAGCGAGAGAAGTCAGACTCAAAGGTCACACACTATGTGATTCAGAACTCTAGGAACAAGAAACAGATGAGCAGATGCCGGGGGCCAGGGCGGAGAAGGGGTTGACTACACAGGGGTACAAGGGAATTTTGGGGGTGATGGAATTATTCTAAATCTTCACTGTCTGCAGGTTACCTAACTGTGAGATTGTCAAAGCTCACAGAACTATAGTCCAGGCATGGTGGCTCATGCCTGTAATCTTAGTACTCTGGTAGGCCCAGCGGAAGATCACTTGAGGTCAGGAATCGAGACCAGCCTGAACAAGAGTGAGACCTGTCTCTACCAAAAAATAGAAAAATTAGCTGGGCATGGTGGTGCGTGTCTGCAGTCCCAGCTACTTGGGAGGCTGAGGCAGGAGGATCGCTTCAACCCAGGAGTTTGAGGTTGCTGTGAGCTAGGCTGAAGCCACTGCACTGTAGCCCAGGCAACACAGTGAGACTTTGTCTCAAAACAAACAAAAAACCCTCATAGAACTATACACGAATGAAATGGTAAATTTTACTGCGTGTAAACTGTAGCACAATAAACCTGGCCTTCAAAATAAAGCAGCCGGGTTTAGTGAGAGGCGGACAAGGACACTTTGGAAGGAGGGCCCTGATACCTGGCCTGAGCTGGAGGCGACAAGCCACTGGAGAGTGTTTACACAAGATGATTTTTAAGGCCCTCTCGACCCTCTGACCCAGTGCTTCTGGGTCCTCACAATTCGTCTCTCTGCTCTTAAACTTCAGTCGACTGATATTTCAGGAGGGCCTGCTACGTGCCAGACACAGTTTCAGGCACTCGACACAGCAGTGAACAGACAAAAGCTCTCACAGGACACACATTCTAGCAGGGGGAGGCAGGCCACCTACAGAACAAGCGAGCAGGGGACATCAGAGGGCGACAGGGGGTTCGGAGAACAACAAGCCAACAAAGGGACTGACTGTGAGTGTGGGGGCTGGGCGGCTGCAGTTTTCTATGGGATGGTCAGGGAAGACCTCCCCAGTGAGGTCACATCTGAGCAGAGCTCTGAAGGAAGTGAGGAGAGAGCCAGGAGGATATCGGGGAACAGCATTTACAGCAGAGGGAACGGCAAGAAACCAGCAGGGCTGGAGCAGAGTTGAGACGAGGGCAGAGCAGCAGACAGATGCCACGGGGCCTCGTGGGCTACTAGAGAACTTAAAGCAGAGGCATGAGCTGGCTTTTTTAAAAAAGGACCACTCCAGCTGCTGTGCTGAGAATAGACAGCAGGAGGACACGGGGGCGACAATGCGCCGACTGTTACAGTAATCCAGGTCAGACACGCGGTGGCTGGGGCTGAGACAGTGGTGGAGGAGGGGTGGGAAAAGGAGCAGCATGTGGGATCTGCTGATGGTTTGGACGTGGGGTGTGAGAAGACGTGAGGAATCAAGGATACAATCAAGGGATCGGGGTTTTTTGCCTTAGCAACAGAAGGCTGAGACTGCCATGTATGGAGCAGTGAAAGCAGGGGAGGAAGCAGGTCTGCAGGGAGGGCCAGGAATCGGTTCTGCCTGTGATTAAGTTTGAGATGCTTACTGGGCATCTGCTATGGTCTCAATGCTTGTAGATCCCCAAAGTCCTACGTTGAAACCTAATCTTCAATGCAACAGTATTAAGGGGTGGGGTCTTTAGGAGGTGACTAGGTCACGAGGACTTTCGTGGGATTAGTGCTCCTATAATGAGGCCTGAGGGTGTTTGTCTGCCCTTGTACCTCGTGAGGATGCAGTGAGAAGGTGCCACCTATGAAGCACAGTGCAAGCCCTCACCAGACACCAAATCTGCCGGTGCCTTGACCTTGGACTTCCCAGCCCCCAGAACCGTGAGCAATACATTTCTGCTGTGTGTACATTACCCAGTCTCAGGTATTTTGTTACAGAAACCTGAATAGACTAAGAGCATCCCATTAGATAGGCAGCTGGGAAGAAGGGGAGAGGGTCTGGCTGGACACAGAGATTTGGAAGTTAGCCGTTTGGAGAAGGCATTCAAAGCCGTAAGCTGAATATCATCTAGGGGATGTCATTAAAAAGGAGAAGAGCCCCAGATGGGGCCCACGACACCCCAACCAAGTCGGGGAGATGAGGAGGAACCAGGAGAGAAACTGGCTGCCAGGGAGGCAGGCGGGGACTCAGAAGGAGCTTCAAGCCAGAGCGAGAGGCCCACTGTTGCAGGGCGAGATGACAACTGAGAGTCAGCCACGGCCCAGGACAAGGATGTCACCGGTGACCCGGGTAAGACCTGGTGCAGGTGAGTGACGGAGGCAAAGCCTGAGCGGAGGGTTAGGAGAGAATGGCAGGAGAGGAACGGGGAAACAGTCGGGATGATATGGGTGTCCCTCCCGCCCACGCCCAGGGATGGGGCTCCTTCGACGCCTGGTCGCTCCTCCTCCCTCTCCTGCCAGGCCCTCCCACGGGCCCTTCCATTGGGAATGGCAGCCCCACGGGGGTGTTCCATCCCTAGACAGGGTCAGTGCAACGAGGACAGGCATTGACAGGCACAGCATCTTTTCAGATTGAGGGCGGAGGGGCTGCAAAGACTGTCTCTTCTGTCAGAGACATTGTTTCTCTGAAAACGATCCGGGAAGCTCATAATCCTATAAAAAAGCCATCTCCCTTTCCACACAAGACCCCCCCTTCTGTGCCCTCATTCCTGCCCCAAGTCTCCCCATCAGCCGCGCTTTCTGGAAGGGACAAAAAGAGTGTGCAGGGGCGGGAGTAGCCCTGCTCCTCCTGGGTGTTCCTCCACCCCCAGACGCTGCACAGCACTGTCTGTGCTGGGGCCGTCTCGGGTCACCTACAGTCAGCTGCACTGCCCGAGCTTGAACATCCCTTACACTCTTGCTTCCTCTGCTGCTAACACTGGGAGATCCCCAGCAGTGTCCCCCAAAGCCCCCAGAACTTTCCCTACGGGCTCTGAATCAGGCCATTCAGTGCAAGGTCGGCTGATGGCATGAGGGGAACCCCATGTTCCCTGCTGACCACTATTTCCATCTGCCTGGAGAGGAAGCCAGCACATCTGTCTGTCTGCCATGTCTATCATCTCCAACCAGCCCTACTGCCCCAAGCCCCTCCAGCCAGGTCATCCTGTCACATCCACAGGCAAAGATCGCCACGTTACCTGCAGTTTTGTCCCCACCTTAACCCCAACGTCCATGTTGCCCACTGACTTGAGCAGACTGGTTTCCTGTGTGGGTCTTCCTTTCCCTGTATGCCAGCTGCCTCTCCCCACAGGAGAACTTCTGCGACAACCCATGGGGTGCCCACTTAAGCCTGCAGGAGGCCCCAGAGTGTCGGGCATGGGGCAAGATGCTCAGACACCGGTTCGTAGGGAAAAGGAGAAGCCAGCCCATTTCCCCTTGCCCCACTCACAGGAAGCCTTGGCTTCGAAAGAGACCCCTCCCTTATAATGCTGCTTCTCTCATCTTGGAGGAAGCCTCAGTTCCGCTTCCCTAACACCCTGAACTGCAGTGTCACGTTCATGGGTACCGCACCAGAGGGGCGCGTTCATCCTAATTGCTTGTTGGGCAAGTCACCGTGCCTAGAAAGCTAGGCCTTGGGCAAGCCCTTCAGACATATCCTGATCCTTCAATATTCACTGAGCCAGGCTGGTGTGGCCTTTGGCGATGCACCTTGTCAGAATTACCGGGGAAAGCCTTCCAGATGGACAGCAGTTCCACAAGAGTTGGGCTGTTCCCTTCCCCAAGCCACCAGCATTGCCCAACTTCCTCTCTTCCCCTCCACCCAGCTCTCTAACCATGAGGTTAGCTTTGTCTCTTCTCTTTTTTTTTGAGAGAGAGTCTTGCTCGGTTGCCCCAAGTAGAGTGCAGTGGTGTCACCATAACTCACTGCAACCTCCAACTCCTGGGCTCAAATGATCCTCCTGCCTCAGCCTCCCTAGTATCTGGGGCACCACCACACCCGGCTGATTTTTCTATTTTCAGTAGAGACGGGGTCTCGCTCTTGCTCAGGCTGTCTTGAATTCCTGAGCTCAAGCAATCCTCCCACCTGGGCCTTCCAGAGCGCTAGGATTACAGGCGTGAGCCACCAAGCCCTCCTTCTCTTCTCTTTTAGTGACACACAGTAGCTTTTCTATGAGGATCTCAAGACACAAGGAGGGGTGGCACCTGAGTGATAGGTGGTGCCCAGCCAAGGCACAACCCCTTGCCAGCTCTGTCCGTCTCCGAGGGCTCCATGCCTAGAGTGATCTCTCTGTGAAGAGAGTGAGTCAGGAAGCCCTTGTCACATCCCAGCCCTGCAAGGCCTGCTGCCTCTCCCTCCCAAACACCCTTCCCGTCCCCATCTTTTGTTCTATTTCCACAGCAAATGCCCTGCCTGGAAAGCACTTTGGTCAGTGGTGCCCAAACCTGGCTGTGCCTGGACATCCCCTGAGGACTCAACCCTGGACCCCTAGTGTCCACACACCCCTCCCAGACGGTCCCCTTTGCTCCACCCCAGACTGGACTCACTCGGTCTGGGAAGGGGCCACTGCCCGTGGCACTGCTCATTCTGGGCATGTTCCAGGAGAACATTCTATGTCAGAGGCCAAGAAAAAAACTCAGCTAAGGGAAGAGCAGGAACAAAGAGGGGAAGGAAGAACAGGGGCAAAGACGGAACAATAGAGACAGCGGAAACGCGGAAAATGAAGAGCTCCTCGGCTCCGACGGGCATACCTTGATTTAAGTAAATTTTTTTTTCTGGAAATATGAATTGACACTAAGGACAAATTAGGAGATTATTATTCATTTTACAGAAGAATTTGGCATCAGATTCCTTTAAATAGCAATCTCTGCTAGTACATTTAAAATAGGATTCAGTTTACAGAAGTGTGATTTATACAAAACCACATCTGTTACATAAAGCTCAGCAAAAAAGCTCTCCTCCCATGTAGTCTTGCTAACTATAGAACCGGCCCCGTACAGATGGTCACCTATTTTCTTCCAAAAGATATCCAGACCTCTGTCACCTATTTCTGTTTTACCTTGATCATGATTAACAGATCCTTAGGGGCCACCCCCATCTCTGCTGGTCTTCCCTAAACTCAGGGAGCAACTTCTCTGAATTCTTTTCATAGGCATTCATTCATTCAACACATACGCATTTCTGGAAGGCCCATCGTGTGCCTGGCACTGCTCTAGGAACACAGCAGTGAACAGAAATGACGAGTCTCTGCCCTCATGGGTTTTATATTTTAGCAGGAGAGAGATAGTAAACAGATAAATAAAATACATGACAGTCAGGCGGCGAGAGGTGCTACAGAAGAAAAATAAGGCCGAGAATGGGGCAGTGTTATAGCCTTACAAAGAGCCACTGAGGAGGGCTGTACTGAGGTGACAGGGGGACACAGGCTTTAGAGTGATGAGGAGGCAGACCTGGCAGACACTGGGGTGGGGGGAAGAGCGCCAGGCAGAGGAGCAGGAGGTGTCCACCCTGAGCAGGAGCCCACCTGGCAGGTGCCAGGAACAGCCAGAGGCTAAGTGTGGCTGAAGCCCAAGTGGCCACAGTAAGGACTAGCCTTTGTGCTGAGCGAGACAGGGGCCACTGGATCGTTTTGAGCAAAGGGGTGACATGGTCTGACTCAGAGTGTCAAAGGATCCCCTGCTGCTGTGCTGAGAACAGACTACAGGGATAAGGGTGGATGCAGGGACCACAGTGAAGACACTGCCACGTGAATTCAGACCACGGATGATGGGATCACAGGTGACAGGGGTGGCAAAAGAGGTGCTGAGACATGGTCGGACTCAGGATTTATTCAGAAGGTGTGGTGGGCGGGATTTGCTGATGTTCTGGATGTGGCGTGGGGAAGGGAGGAACCCAGATGACACCATGACTATGTGCCAGAGCAACAAGAGGGACCAAGCTGCCACTTACAAGGTGGAGAGAACCTTGGGAGGGACATGTTTTGGGACGTGTTAAACTCGAGGTGCCTATCAGACATCCCGACGGAGCTACACAGGAGCAGTGGACATGCCAAGTCCGGAACGCACAAGTCTGGGCTAGATTTATAACCATGCTAGTCACCAGCATGCAGATGGGATTTAGGGACAGATGAGAGCACCGAGGAGCAAGTGGAGATGAGAAGTCTGGGGACACCCCAACATTCAAGAGAGATAGGAGGGAACCAGTGATGGGGACAGAAAAGAGACAGCCCGTGAGGCAGGAGGAAGCCGGAGGAGTATGGTGTTCAGGAAGCCACTAGAAGACACATGTTTTAACGGGTTGTGCTCAGGTGTGTTGAAGGCTGTGGACAGATTGGGTTAAGATGAGAGCTGAAAACTGACCATGGATGGAACATCGTGGTGGTGACCTTCACCAGGGCCACTGTGGTCAAGTGGAAGGAGTGAGAGCCCCCATCTGATGGGAGATCTGAGAGAGAAAGGGCGGATGGGCAGTCAAGGCAGCAAGTGCTTCGAGGTGGTTCTGCAGTTAAGGGGGCCAGTGAGAGAGGGCAGACTGGACAGAGGCAGGGTCAACGCTTCTTCTTCCAAACAGGAGACACGATTACGTGTCAGCATACATGTGAGGATACAGGAGAGTCGCCAGGCGGTGGCCTAGTGCATGACCTCACACAGTACACAGGTGTGCGGGTGAGGGCTAAGGCCCGTTTTGCTGGGACTGCATCTCTTCACAGCGAAAAAGGAAGCGAGGGCCAGGCTGGGAGCAAGGGACCAGGGCAGTGAAGGTGCAGGGTGCCAGCGGCTGCACCCAAGGCCCACGCAGGTGCTATCAGACGAGGGAATCAAGCCGGCTCTGTTCCTCTCCCCAGCCCAGCTCCCCTGGGCTCTTCCCTTGAACTCAGATCAGCTCTCCTCCTCCTCCTCCTCCTCAGGGCCTTTCTGGCTCTTAATGTCCTTGGACCCCCTGATGGAATCAATACTCAAGTACACCTGGTCTCTTTCGTGTCCTTGTTCTTCATCAAGACCTTACAGGGAGAAGAGAGATGGAACTGACTGGCGCTTGCTTGGGGAAGATTGTCCTCAGGGCCTTGGCAGTACACGTGTGTGTGTTTGTGTGTGTGTGTGTGTGTGTGTTAGAGGGACAAGGAGTCTAGCGGGGAAGCAGAGAAAATACAAGGGCAAAACCTCCAGGTTCTTGCCTCAGTTTTCTCAACAATCTCCATCCCCCGTATTTTTGGGGTCTCAATTGTCTGATCTAAAACAGGCTGAACAGCCTCCACTCCACTGCTCCGCTTCAGGCTCCACCCCAGCCAACCTCCCCTGGCCTGTAGTTCCTTCCCAGGCATCGCTTCATTTAACCCTCTGAGCAACACCAGGGCTAGTAACTCCACTGAACAGATGGGGAAACTGAGACTCAGTGTGGTGACATGACTTGCCCAGCTAGTTGATGCCTGGCTGGCTAGGTGACCCAGCTCTCGAGTAGAAGGCCGGAACCTGAACCAAGATCTCACCCCAGGTCCATCCATCCCAGCTGTATCCTTCCTGGGCTGGGAAGGATGATTCAGACTCATTTCCACTGACATGAACACACAGGTCAAGGCCAACCACTTTGTTTCAGGAACTGAAGTCCTTATTCACATACCACCAAAGTGTAGGCCTCACTGGTCTCAGGTTAGAGCCGAAGGAAAGAGAGTGAGTGAGTGGTGCAAGCTCTGGTCACCCTGTGGAGGCCACAGAGTGTGCCACCAGGCAGGGGGGACACTCCCTGCTCTGAACCAGGGAGTGACAACACGCTGGGAGGATTTGCTCAACAGTTGTCTGAAGTGGAGACAGGGGCTGTTGCTAAGGCTGGAGATGGATTTCATCATCAGTTGCAAGGATGTGATGTAACTTTCTCAGAAAGCAAAGCCACTAGCCACTCTGGCTTCTGTCTCGAGGGGTGAAGAAGAGCCATGAGATTTAGGAGAAGTACAGGAGGGTGGGGGTCACCCACAGGGCCCCGGCTCCCAGCTCCTGGTGGCCACATCGCCAGACCCCTCTGTCTAAAGCACAGCTCCAACCATGTCAGAAACATCCAGGGCTCATTGCTGCACATGAGGAAACTACTCCACTCCCTGGCCCGGTGCTCAAGGCTTGGGGATCTGGCCCCCCGCTGGCTTCTCCAGCCTGAGAACTTGTTACTGTCCCTCTTTCCCAAACCATCCTACATCGTGCAGTCCTTATGCCTTTGCTTCATGCCACCCTCTAACCTATATTAACCACCCTCCCCAAACCATCTCCGTTTATCTAAGTCCTATCATTCATTCATTCATGATTTTATTCATTCACTAAATTCACCCATCAAACATATACACTCCATCTCCGTACCCAGGTGTACTGAGCACCTGTGGTCAAGTGCTGCCTTAAGTCAAGTCACAGATGGGTAAGACACAGTCCTGGTTTCAAAGACTGCAGTCTAGACAGGAAGAGAGATGATGGCACTATGCGTACACAGTGTGTTAGAGGAGATATTGGTGGGTACAGAGTGTATGGAGGCCTGAAGGGTGGGCATCTAACCATGGCTGAAGGGTTGGTGACAGCTACCTAGAGGAAAAACCGCCTAACCAGATGAGAAGCTAGTGCGTAGAAAAGGGGCTGGCAAGTGCATTCGGGTAGAGAGGACAACATGACAAAGGCACAAAGGTGAACAATGCCCAGTGTGGGGGACTGGTGAGCTGCCATTGTTGGTATAGAGTAGAAAAGCAAAGATGGGGTGTATGGTTTGAATATTTGAGTCCCCTCCAAAATGCATGATGAAACTTAATCCACGTGTGGTGGTAGTTAAGAGGTGGGGCCTTTTGGGAAGTAATTAAGTCACAAGGGTTCTATTCTCATGAATGGGACTAACGCCCTTATAAAAGAAGCTCCAAATAGCTGCCTGGCCCTTCCATCTCTCCTGCCATGTAAGGACAACAGCATTCACCCCTTTGCTTTTTTCTGCCGCTGGAGGACACTGCAAGAAAATACCATCTATGAACAGACCTTCACCAGACATGCCGGCGCCATGGTCTTGGACTTCCTGGCCTCCAGAGCTGTGTGACATAAATTTCTATTGTTTATAAACTACCCAGTCCAAAGTATTATATTTTGTTATAGCAGCAGGAACTGACTAAGACAGGGGCCAGGACCTGGAGAGCCTAGTTTACAGGGGTATAGGGCAACAGTCCAAGGAACCTTCCCTTGCAACTCGCTACCCAGCTCAAAATGCATCAATACAAAGAATTCCTAAAAGCTAAAACCTTAACACCCAAGTCCTTAAAGTGTAAAGAAGTTAATGGATAATACTCTCAGATGTATGTACAAGGATCTCACCTCAACGGAAAATGTATTAACAAAGGACTGATTACAATGAAACAATATATAGCCTCTACTTATCTGGAAATATAGGATAACACTTGCTAACATTCACTGAATGCTTGCTATGGGCCAGGCAATGATCTACGCATTTTATGGACATGTTAACTCATCTGCCTTCACAGCAGCCTGGTATGGAAGGTACTGACTCTCGCCACTATGCAAAAGGGAAAACCCAGCCCCAGGGAACCTCGGCGACCTGCCCAGGTGAGTAAAGAGACAGATTTTGAACCCCAGAACCCATGGCCTTGACCATTGGGATATACTGTTTCTAGATCTGCGGCACGGTGAAAGCTAAAATAAATGTCTACAAAACCATAATGGTTTGGCCCTATTTTGTTTAAATACGTATATATTTGTTGAAGTATATATGCTTATATTTGGTTGAACCCAATGACAATGTGGCTGTTTTTGATTTATAAAAACAGCACTTTCATACGGTTCGCCCTGGCACGTGAGCAGGCGCGCACACACCTATAGAGGAAGGCCTGTCATGGTCTACACTGAATTGTTCGCAGTCGTTTGAGATGGCGGGAGAATGCTTGATCTTTATTTTATTCACACCTTTTCATATTTTCTGACAAATAGAAGTTTAACATTTCCCGTGGATTCTCGGTTTCCTCACCGCTGGGGCGGATGGTCCCAGCTACGCGGTATCAAATTGCACCCAGCGTGCAGGAGCCCCAGCCCCTCTCACTGCAGCATCGGGGCCGATGCGCTCACGGCCGTGTCTCCTCAGGGGCTCAGGAGCCGCAGTGTGGGAGAAGGGCTGCCATAGAAAGGGCCCAGAACTCAAAGTGAGAAGTCTCGTGTAATTTGGCTTCTCTGAGCCTTAGTGTCTCCAGCTGGAACACGAGTGGGAAGCACACTGTTCTGAGAACTGGACGAGATACGAACCAAGGTGCTCCGTCACCCACACTCATCCTCGCTGATGGTATTGAGTACAGCTGAGAGGGCCTCTTCCATTGCTGATGGACCAAATCCACACCCAGGGCGATGCCCAGAGAACCGCCCATTTGACACTTGGCTCCCTTAGTGGAGACTTGTTGGAAACAAGAGGCAGCAAGAGTCTTCCCTCCATCGTCTACAAAATTTGGCAGAAATGGATGAGCTTTCAGTGCTCTGGACCGTCCAGCTGGATCCACAGCTGAGCAGGAGGGTGGAGAGGGGAGCTGAGGCCCAGGGAAAGGCCCTGAGGTCTAGGCTCCAACTCTCGCTGCTGAGCCAGGGGCTGGAGCTGGGGTCCACGATTTCAGCCAGACTGTGAGCCAAGAACAGACTATGCACAGGACTCCCAGAGCTCACTGACAGCCAAGGAAAATCCCCTGCTGAGAATGACCGGCCTGTCCCCTTTTCACAATTCTCATCCAAGCATCCCTTGGGCAGCATCCTTTCTGCCCTCTCGGCCTCCTTTCCCCATCACTCACCACCTTCCAACAGTCTATGCAATTTGACCATTTACATTCATTGTTATTATCTATCCCCACCCCTACCCCAAGGAGCTCAGCTCCACAAGGCAGGGATCTTTGTTCAATAATGGATCCCAAGTGCTTAGGACAGCACCTGGCATATGGAGGGCCAGTAAATCTTTTCCAAGTGAATGAATGAATGAAGGATACATCACCTCCCCCACCCCATCTCCTGTACCATTTGGTGGAATTAACCATTCCTACCTCTGAGTTTCTACAGGACTTTCCTTAAATCTCTAATATTGTACTAATCACACTATAATTGTTGTTTCTTCTTTCTTTCTTTTTTTTTTTTGAGACAGAGTCTCACTCTGTCACCCTTGCTAGAGTGCACTGGCGTCATCATAGTTCACTGCAACCTCAGACTCCTGGGCTCAAGTGATCCTCCTGCCTCAGCCTCCCAAGTAGCTGGGACTACAGGTGATGCCACCGTGCCCAGCTAATTTTTTCTATTTTGGGTAGAGATGGGATCTCACTCTTGCTCAGGCTGGCCTCGGACTCCTGACCTCAAGTGATCCTCCCACCTTGGCTTCCCAGAGTGCTAGAATGACAGGCGTGAACTCCCTCACCAGGTGCACCTTATATTATTTATCTCCTCTACCTCTCTGAAGGCAGAAGCCATCAAACTATCATATTATCTCTTATGTTCTCTGTGCCTAGCATAGGGACACACATAGTGGGTCCTCAGTCTGCTGACTCAGGGGACAATTTTCACGTCTCTACAGGACGCTGGTCAGGATGCTGGCTGTAACCACTGGGAACATCCCTGTCCGGCACCAGGACTGGTGATAAGATCTGTGAGCTGGTGGGAGTAGGAGGCAGTGATTTCCTAAGACTTCTTTCCAGCCTGAGAGGAATCCAGCAAGAAAAAGCTATTTTAGGTCCCAGAAAACAAGGCTGAATGGAGTGCTCCGCAGAGAGGTTATGAGAGAAAGTTAATGAAACGTTCATCTCAAAAAAACCTTGCCCAACCCACGGTTTGCGGTTCCCACGCTGATCCTGGGGCCAGCGAGGGCCATCTCCAGGCACTGAGGCCAGAAGGCAGCGTAAACGTGCTGGCCAGCATGGCACATCCACGCCCGCCTGCCAAGTGGGAACAGCCTCACTGACTGGCTCTACTAGAGATCTACGGATTATTTTTAACACAGGCCTCACACCTGTGCCCACGCCTCCTCTCTGCTCCTCTGGCCCCGCTCCTCACAAACCTACTCAACATTCATTCCTCTGGCCTGTCTGTTCCGGCCGGGGTGCAGAGCCGCCTCCCTCTCGACTGGAATGTCTTCTCCTTTTGTAGTTTCATCATTCATTCATTCAGCACCTACTGTGTGCTGCGTTTCCATCCATTGCTGCACGACTTCTTAACCCACAGCCCTTCCAGGAGTCCCTGAGGCATAAACAGATACAGATCCTATGTCCTGAGAACTGTGCCAGCCCCAGAGAGATGGGGACCGTGCCTACTCTTCTAGCATAAACCGCAGGTAGTTCCTGCACCAACCCTGGGGTTTCATGACCTTGTGCTTTTAACGTGTCTGGAATGCCCCTATCTTCCTTACCGCTGGGGGGAACTCCTGCTCCACCCTGTGCTTTTTCAATGACACCCTTCCTCAAGGTGCCCGCTGGTGAACCCCACTTCCTCTGCGCTGACTGCCCCACTAGACTGAGCTCACCCAGCAGAATGATCCTTCTGAAAGCAGCAATGTTCTACCCTTTCCCCTTAAGTTTTAAGATGTGATTCGTTGCCTAAATGAATGAGCAAAAATATTAACAGTCATAGCCATGGCTTACGAAGCCCCTCCCATGTGCCAAGTACTTTAAATGGGCATCTCAACATCCCTGCCAGTCTGCAGACACACACCCATCTGAGACGGGGACGCTGGGCACAGCGACGCCAACTCGCTCCCCCACGGTCTTGGAGCTGACAAGTGGTGGCATCGGCATTTGGCCTCTGTGACCCCAAAGCCCCGGCTCAGCACATGGAACAATCTCAGGACATAGAAGAGAGTCCCCAGTCCTTGTTGCACAGGGGACAGTGCTGTGGCGTCCAGCTGGGCTCCCCTTGTACCACTCCTGTTTACAAATATGCCTCCCACCCCCAACCTCTCCTGCCTGTCCACAGGAGCCACCTCCAAATCAAAGACAAATCAGAATGCTGGGGACCTAAAGAAGATGTGGGGATTTTTTAAAAAGACCCGCTGGGGCCCCAGGGCAGCATGAATTTTGTCTGGCTGCTGGAATCCTTTGGCTCAGGGGCAGCTGTCAGACCACGTGCCTGTCTGGCTTTGGACTGGGACCTCTCTGGGCAAGAAAGGAGACAAAAGTGGAGAGGAAACAGCTCCTGAATGTGCATTTCAAGAAATCTTGCCAGAGGGGTGGCTCTAATCCCAACTACTCTGGAGGCTGAGGAGGGAGAATCGCTTGAGGCCAGGTATTTGAGACCAGCCTGGGCACCACAGCAAGACCCCATGTCTAAAAAATTTTTTAAAAATAATTATTGAGAAGTTGTGGCGCATGCCTGTAGTCCCAGCTACTCAGGAGGCTGAGGTGGGAGGACTGCTTGAGCCCAGAAGTTGGAGGCTGCAGTGAGCTATGATTGTGTCACTTCACTGCAGCCCTGGTGATAGCAAAACCCAGTCTCTAAAAGAATAAATAAATAAAAATAAAAAAAGAAACCACCCAGCTGTGTGGGGCAGGGGGAAAAGGGAGTAGGGGAAAGACAGCAGGGGGCGGGGCAGTGGTTGGGCTGTCTTTAAAACCCACATTTACATCTGGACTTAGCCCCTGACTGACAGTGCGACTTGGAGGGACCTCAGAGGACAAACCCTCCTAGGTGAAGCAGGGACACTAAATCCTACTTCTCACGGCTGTTGTGATGGAGAAAATAATCGAGGTGAGATTATTATGTCAACTACAAATGCCTATTAATGTGTTGTCGTACTTAATGTATTTTAAGGAAATCTCTGTCTGTCTTTTCCTCAACTGTGTGAGCCTTTGGGACAGACACGGGCTTAGCTGTGCTCAGCTCGGGATCCCTAACATCTTAGCATCCTCACCCCGGACCCGGGTGTAAAGGGGGCACTCATCTTGGTAGGATAAAATCTTAGTGGGCAGTTACAATAACAGACAGTAGTCACGGTAAGTCAAAAACTGGTTTCTCCTAAGCATTTTTAAAGAAGTAAACAATAGATTTCCTTCCTCACTGGCACCGGGCTGAGACCAGTGTCATTTATGATCCCCGACCTTCCTGCAGTGGCTGGTTAGGGAAGGCGCCTGATCCGTGATGCTCTGCTGAGTTTTAGAAACTGTGGTGGGTGTCACACACAGCGGGACACTCAGACTCACTTCTTTGGAACTGCTGCCTTTGCCAGCCCCACTAGATCTCAGCCATGGAACCCACAGGTCTCTGCAGAGTGTTCCCAAAGTCAGGGTCTCCATGTGCAAGGACTGGGGGACTGAGGCCACTCCAGAAGACCATCTCTCCTCCAGGGTCCCTGGGAGGCTCCAGCTGGCCAGAGAGGCTCTCTCCTTCCTCAAGGAGTTGATGGCACCACAGGATAACTTCATTGCGGGGAAGTCCTGTCCAGCCAAAATCTGCCTCCTCTTCAAAACAAATCCCGCCTTTCAGAGCCACACGGAACACAGACCATCCTCCCAACAGTCCCTCGGCAAGTCCAACACAATGACCGGTCCATGCCGTCTTCTCTTCTAGGGGCTGAAATACTCATTTTACGAGGGGGACATCCTTCTTGCCCTCTTCCGCCATTCTCTAGGTCAGAGGTTTCAAATCTTTTTTTACTCTGGCTGCTACAGTTTGAATGTTTTTGTCCCTTCCAAAATTCGTGTTGACACTTAACCCACATTGCAACAGTATTAAGATGTGTGGCCTTTGGGAGGTAAGTCATGAGGGCTCTCCCTCATGAATGGGATTAGCACCCTTATAAAAGGGCTCGAGGTTGAAGGGGACACTCCTGCCCTTCTGCCTTCCACCACGTGAGGACACAGCGTTCCTTTTCCCCAGAGAATGCAGCAAGGCACCAGCTTGGAAGCAAAGACTGGGCCCTCGTCAGACACCAAACTTGCTGGCACCTTGATCTTGGACTCCCAGCCTCCAGAACGGCGAGAAATAAATTTCTGTTTTTTATAAATTACCAGGCCTTGGGCATTTTTGTTAAAGCAGTACAAACGGACTAAGAAACTGACCATAGTAAAAAACACATCTTACAAGGCCACCCGGTACTTACAATTGTGTACATGTATGTATACAGCTAAAACCAGTTGCTTGAACTGATTTTTGATGCTTACCTTCTTACATGCAATATACCTGGATGTTTTCTAATCTAGTTCACTTTTTTTTGTTTGTTTTTTTTTTGACATGGGGTCTTGGTATTTCACCCAGGCTGGTCACGAATTGCTGGTCTCATGCAATCCTAAAGACTCAGCCTCCCGAATAGCTGGGACTACAGGCGTGAGCCACCACCTGGCTTGTTCACTCTTTCAAATGCTGGCTGCAACCCACTAAACGGATTTTATGACCTGAAAACACTGCTCTGGTTTGCCTCACCAGTCATCTGTCTCCTGCAACTGATGACTTAGCTCAGACCCTAGATGGTCTTACAGCTGCTAGCTGATGTGGGCCTCGAGGAGGGACCTTGGCGTCACTCTGCACAGGGATCTCCCCAGCTGGGCTTTAACTTCCACCCCATGTTTCCTCCAACCCAGCAGACACACGCACACCAGCAGCGACAGCAGGCTGACCACGACCTTGTTCTGTTCCACCACCAACATCATTCACTCAGAACTCCTGAAACATCTTTTCCCGACCCTTCCCATCTTCCTGCTAAGTCAGGTGTCCTATGTTTGAGGAGGAGGCTGCAAGATTAAGAAACCCCTGAGTTGTAAAAACAGCTCTATGTGTAATTTACGAGGTATGCGGTCCACACATAGACGGATGCTCATCTCCCTCCCTGGATCTTCTCCCCTAGGGAACCCAGAAGCCCAAGGCCACCACCCCTGGCTCATCTTTTGAGATTCGCTTGTGTCCATTCTAGAAACTAATCACTAAATCTTTTTCTTTACCATTTGATTCACTTTGCCAGCATAGTGTGTATCTTGGTTATCAGGAGAACTGGGCACAAGTTCCACCCTTTGTATGGGATTCTGGACATCACTTTCCTGAACTCCAGTTTTCTCATCTGTAAAATGTGGCTGATTATTTCTGCCCTGCCTTCCTCCCAGGGTTGTGGCAAGAACAGGTGTATAGATGCTTTGCACACTGCAAAGTGCCATGCAAATGCACATTGTTATATAAATTGTATGTTCTTTGGTAAGAACAGTGTTGACCAATTACAGTTACCATGCATTGTCTATGTTCATTGAAGGTGCAGACGCCACCATCAACCCCTAAAAGGCACATGCACTTTATCCCTGAGTGCAGGGGTAAACCAGCTCTCCCTTGGGTGGATATGTGAGGTCATCAAAAATTCATCGGTTGCAGCAGCTGGTGAATCCACTGTCTCTGGTCATTTGTCCCCTCACTCAGAGGGATAACTAGGCAGGGGGGAGTTGGTCCCAAGAGCAGTCAACTGAAATACAGCCTGTGCTCAGCTCTCAGGCCAATCAAGAAATTAAAGGGTGTGGAGGGAATCAGAGTCACCCTAGGACCAGATCATTATCAGAACAGCCACCACACATGGAGGACTTACTATTCCAGGTCCTATGCCTTAAAAATTATTTCAGCTGGGCGCGGTGGCACACACCTGTAACCCCAGCACTTTGGGAGGCCGAGGCAGGAGGATCCCTTGAATTGGAGGCAGCAGTGAGCTATGATGATGCCACTGTATTCTAGTCCAGGTGACAAAGCAAGATCTTGTCTTAAAAAAAAAAAAATTATTCCCACCCTCATGTTGCAGATGAGGCTAAAAGGTTAAGTAAGAAACTTGCTTAAAATCACAGAGAAAATCAGGTGAACTATAATCTGCTTTTTCTCATTCAGTGATAAGAGAAATTCCCAAGGCTGATGTTGGGCTGTGTCAAAGATGTGGCTGGAGCTGGGCCTGAGGTGCACCCTGGAGCCAAAGGCCCCCACGGTGAGGACTTCCAATCAGAGCTGGGGATTTAATGGTCAGAACAGAAAGCAACTTCGGCCCTCTGCAGGGATGGGAAGCGGGCACCAATTCCCCAGGGTGGGTAAGGTTCTTCTTGCCACACAGTCCAGGGTCTGTGCTCTCTACAAAGAGCTGAGGACAATTGTTTCTGGGCTGGGCGCTTGGCTGCTCAATGATTAATGAGAATCTAATACTACTTTTGTTTGGACCCCAAGCTAAAAGACGGAAGAGGCAATACATGTACCTCTCTACTGCTCAAAAATCTCCAGAGGTCACCCAGGGCCTACAGGCCAGGGCTGGAACACCTTGGCTGGCATTCAAGGCCTTCCTGGTTAGGCCCCAGCCATCTTGACATTTCCTGATCTCAAACCTCTGTACCAGCCAAACACCCTCAGCCTCACCCAATGGGCTCGCCCACTCCTCTTCCTGCGATTCTCCCAACAGGCAATGCCAACTCCACCCAGCCTTCAAGAGCCAACGTAGGTCTTGCCCTCCATCTGAACTTTGCAGTCTGGTCCCTTTTCAGACCCCCACGGTCTTCAGAGCTCAGGCCCTCTGATGGGGCCTTCGTGGGTCAGGCTGATTGTTGAGTTGGCCTGTATCTCTTTGGACCCCTCACTTAGATGACAAGGGTCCTGAGGCACAGGGAGTGAGCCTTCAGTTATGTTTCTGTGTGTCCTTTAACCAGCACTTGCTATAGAAATGATAGGAATTAAATAAATGGTTGAAGTAAATGAGGGATGGATGGACAGAGGTCCCTGAATCCTATAAGACTGTCCCCATAGGCTGGGCTCTGCAAAGAACCAGAGTGCAGGGCCAGAGGGAAGCTCAGGGGTGATTTGGTTCAGTGGCCATTGGACTAGAGCTTCAGGTCCCCTACCCCCAACCAAAGCCCAGACAGGTGACTCTCTGGTCTTGCTAAGACACCTCTAGGAAAGGGCTGGCTATACTCAGTTTTCTACATCTCCACCTCCACAGCCACATAGGATTTTTTTTTTTTTTTGAGACAAGGTCTCACTCTGTCACTTGGACTAGAGTGCAATTGTGTCATCACAGCTCACAGCAACCTCAAATGCCTGGGCTCAAGAAATCCTCCTGCCTCAGCCTCCCAAGTATCTGGGACTACAGGCGTGTGACACCACGCCTGGCTAATTTTTCTATTTTTTTGTAGAGATGGGATCTTGCTCTTGCTCAGGCTGGTCTCAAACTCCTGGCCTCAAGCAATCCTCCCGCCTCAGCCTCCCAAAGTACTAGGATTATAGGCGTGAGTCACCGTGCCCAGCCCACAGAGGATTTTTTTGAGAGGGAGTTCTTCTAACAGCCACCCAAAGAAAACAAGTGTTCATGGTACACAAACAGGGAATGGTGGTCGAGCCACTCAGCATTGCCCAAGCATGGATAGGTATGTCTCATATGAAGGTGGGAGCCTAGGAGGCCCCGCACCCAGCACCCAGCCCCCAACCCCAGGGGTAGTGCTCAGTCAGTCTGAGACTGGTTCAGGTCAAAGGAAGAGACCTCTCACCTGTCATCTGCCCCCCATCCCACTGTTTCCTAGCCAAGACAGAGTGTCAAAGGCCAGGCTGGGCAAAGAATGTACCTGACTTCTCCATAGGGATGGTTGTTCAAAAGGACACCTTCTGGGGCAAACTAGCCAATCTTGCATAAGAAGAACTCAAATTCATCAGTAACTTCTCATCTCTAAGGTACAGGCAGACCCAGACCCCCTGCCCCCACCCACCCACACACAAACTCGGCCCATACAGCTCCTTTCCTGGGAAGCCCTGGGTCCCCCACCAAGTACAGACCAGCCTCACACACAGGCACTTAAGGACTCCAAGGCGGGGGACTGCAGATGGTACCCTGGTCTAGAATCCGTCAAGGTGGTTGTGATCTCATCGACACCCTTAAATTTCCTTTCCCACAGGGAGCCAATGGAAACCCCTGGGAGAATCTACAGTTTCCAGGTCTCCAAGCGCTCTGAGACCCCCTCCCTTCAGAATCCCCAAAATCACATCCTGCTCCCTGCTGAGGGCTATTCCTCAGTCAATGAACAATGATTTCTCCAGCTCCCACGGTGCTGAGGTGGAGGGCTACTCTGGGGAGGGCACAGACCCCTCCAGGGAAGCCCATCTCTAAGGGAAATGGGGAGGCAGACGCTTAAGAAGCCAAGGTGTTTGCTGCTCTCCAGGCCCACCGAAGCAGGGGTTCACAAGTGGTCAATCCCGAACATCCCCCCACCATGCCAAGGATTCCATTGCTGCCCCCTCACTTTCTAGGATGGTTAGAACCCGAGCTTCTCACTGTCCTCCCAGGGCCACCCACCTGTGCCTCCCTGCACGCCGGCTCAGCCCCACAAATCTTCCCATAGATCTCAAGAAGGTGTGCGGGTGGGGGGTTCTTGGAGGGAATAGGACAAGCCCTTCCCGCAGCCGCGTCCTCGCTCCACCAGGCAGGCTTCCCAATTTGGGAGGCGAGCCCAACAGCCCTCTCCCTGGAGTCTGGCGAGATCTCCCGGGCAGCCCTGGCGGCAGCGCGGCGGGAAACCGGGAGCCCATCCCGGCCGGCCAGCCGCCTCCAGAATCCTGGCCCGTCTCCCTCCTCCAGCACGCCTGGAGTTGGGGCCAACAGGCAGGATCAACAATCCAGAAACTTTCAATGGATCACGCCGACGGGGAGAGAGAGAGGGAAGGCAGACGGGGGGGGGGGGAGGTGTGGGAGCGGGGGGAGGCTCCGGGCAGAGCCCCTTCTCTCACTTACCATCTTGCTCACATCCATGACCGAGGCTGCAGGGCACCCCCCACCCCTCGAGATCCCGCTTCCCCCAAAGCTGCTCCCGGCTAATTCCGCCCCGAAGGTGCCATGCTGCGGGCAGGACGGCCGGCGGGGCCCCCGCGGACCGGGGCAGGCGGCGGCGGCGGCGGCGGCGGCGGCACGGAGGCTGGACCGGAGAAAGGAAGGGGAGGGGGAGGGGAGGCGGCGAGGGGGAGGGGAGGGGGCCGGGCGC